>CM062616.1:7104062-7286562 GCA_025617555.3 Puccinia polysora | reverse complement strand
AAATAAAAAATAAAAAATAAAAAATAAAAAATAAAAAATAAAAAATAAAAAATAAAAAATAAATTAAAAATAATAAATCATAAATCATAAATAACAAATAATAAATAATAAACAATAAACAATAAATAATAAATAATAAATAATAAACAATAAAAAATAAATAATAAATGATAAACAATAAAAAATAAATAATAAATAATATGGTTGTGTACAGGGGTCAAACTGTTAATAATAATTGTCGAGACTCTTTATTTCAATCCTTATATGTAACCTCTGTAGGAGAATAAACTGAATCTCCAGAGTTATGAGTCTGCTTTGCTTGAATAATCACAGACAGGAGGGTTGGTTATACTTGCAGATAAGGAGGTATAGCGTGAGACATAACAATCATATAAAGTGAGGGAAAGGAATGGAAGACTTGAGAAACCAATTAATGACAGATGAAGAAATAGTTTGAATGGGAAGAAACCAGGTCTTGTTAGCAGTCAATTGTACCTCCACTGATTCTGATATTGGCTTGTCCTTGTTTCTGTGACGGTGGCCAAGGATGGGTTGTAACTTCACATTGGGTCTAGGCTAGTTGCTGTGACTTTGAGATACGGCTTCAGGATGTTGAGACTTATGTTGGTGATAGATGAAGGATAGAGAAGGAGGATAGTAAGGGATGAGGAAATTGGGGTTCAGGAAGAGGCAGGATATCCAAGATGCTGGGGTGGTGCCTTGTAGCATCTAGGTTGGGTCAATGGGCAGGAGGAAGGATTGTGTGGTGGTTTGCCCACACGCGCAGCACTGCAGCTTTGAGGTTGCTCTGGGTTATCAGATGGCTCAAGGGATCTTTGCATGAAACTCCTCCTAGATTCTGTAGAGGTGAGATGTAGTTGTGATCTGGCTTGTATTGCCTTCATGTAACCTAGGGGTGTGGTTATTATGTCCGCAATCATTCCTTCCAATGGTGTGTGTTTGATTGATAGCAGGAACTTTGAGATTAGGTCCCGTACATATTGGAATTGTATTTCAATGTGTCTGGAGTTGGGATTGAGTTGCGCCTCACAACTGATAAAATTGGCGCCCTGATTGGTGTTATTTATCTTTTGTTTATAGATTGATATCCCAAGACCAAGGACAAGCATTGAGATCCACCTGATTTGTTTGGTGCATAGGTTTATTGCAATAAAAATTGCTTCTGTGGTAGACTGGGCCACAAATTAATTTTTCTTGGTTGTCCAGCTGATAGGATTTCCATACAGTGTTACAACATAACTGGAGGTTGACTTTTGAGTTGTCATGGAGCGTCATAATCAGCATCTGCACAGACGCATAATTGGTCCGCTGTATTGTTGGACTTTGTGAACAGGAGTCTAATCAACTTTGTCCCTTGAAGGTATCTAAACAAGTGCTTGACCATCTTCCAGTGAGCTTGCATAGGTTTATTTGCAAACTGAGATAGCAAGTTTACCGTGAATTGTATGTTGGGCCTTGTATGAATAGCCAGGTGTATTTCCATGCCCAGAGTCTTCTGCATAGTTTTCACGTTGAAATGTGGGGATTCCTGGCTGACCACTTCATATATGTTCATGGGGGCAGCGGCCTTGACAACCTTGAGGTGTTCAAAAGCAAAATCCCTCAGTGCTTTCTCTTTGAAGTCTTGCTGATGAAGTTTGAGTGACCCATTGCAATTCCATTCAAGCGTATATCCCAAGTGTTGAGACGGACATTCCTGAAGCTTAATTTTGTAATTCCCCCCCCAGAAGTTTCAGGAACCAATTGATCTCACCCTTGTCACTACCCACAATCAGATTGTTGTCCACATGTATGTTTAGTAGCATGGTTTTTTGCTTGTTAACAAAAATTGACTTGTTGCCCACCAATGGCTTTAACCCTGGTACCTCAAATCCCGCGACCTGGGCCACGTTAATAACTGCATTGATCTCTCCGTACAAGAAGGTGGTTTTGACTTCAAATTGTACAACGTTGTAAGACTCCAAACAGTGCTAGGCTGTGGCAGTTCTGCGGAGGGGAAAGGTGCTGTTTAGGCTGCCCTCATGAGTGTTACAAAAATATTCAAATTTTACCAAGATCAAAGTCCAGAACCTGGTAAACAAGGGACCAAAACTAAGAGGATAAAGATGATAGTAGTCAGTAGCTGGGGAAACAACACTATCTGAGGCAAGATGATTCCAGGAAAACTTGAATTGAAGGAGTCAAGGATTGTTCAGAGTTCAACAAGACAAGGCAGTTGTAAGTAACAAGGCCCACAATCTAATAGCTCTGGTTGTCAGCACAAGCTTAGGAAAGATCAACTCAATCCCAAACAACCTCCAGGTCCTCAATGAACCTGCCCAACTCTCTGCAATCAAGCGCTTGAAGGGTAACAGATAACTGTGGTTGGCTGCACAGGACAAAGCTAATTGTTTGAAGAAGCTCTAGAAGCAAAACAATAACTGATTCAAACAAGGATAACCCAACACTTCTCAAGGGACTCAAAAGTAGCGTGGCGTAATTCAACTTCAAAAGAAATGAAGGGAGGTTTAACACTCCTGGTTTTAAACTTAATAAAACCTCTTCAGTCAAACGTGACCTGTTCCAGAAAGATAATCAAAAGATGATCAGGATCAGTATGGTTGGATAAAGGGATCAGGAGTGGTGTAACACACTCAAGAATTCAATCAGTAAAATTTTTCTTCAACCAGCAAAGCTATTGGTCGGTGATAAAGATCAAGAATCAGGTTTTTGAGTATGGAGGCTCAAGGATCAAGGGGAAATCATAGATATACCCAGAATTTAGTCTTAGATAAAGAGGAATGAGACCCCACGGATGATTTAATTTCAAGATGATGGTGATACTCTCTGGTAGGATAGGATGTTATATGCTAGGATGCCATGTGCTACCCCTCCCAAAAGGCAGGGGGAGAGCCCTCCTTATATGGGCAGGAGGCACTGTTAGACTATGTACAACTGATTCTACAAATAGAGCGGAATTTTTTTTTTTTTGATTTTCAGGTGATCTCAAAAATTTGATCACTCAGGCTGGTGGAAATCCGGCCTCCCTGAACGGGGAGGGATATTTCTCATCCCTTCACCATCTCTTGCTTCCGTCTGCAGACGGTTGCGCGCGACACACGGGGATCACCCACCCCTCACCCAAAGGCGGAAAGGGTGGGAAAAGAAAATAATGAACCAGACCGCCTGCGAATGTCCGCGGGCGGTAGACAACATTTTTCCACCCCCACCCGAAGATGGAAGGGGGTGGGAGAGTAGAAGATGACCATGATCATGGGTAGATGAGTATCAATTGGATAGGGCGGGGCTTGGATTGACGGAGAAGATTGAGAGTGGCTTAGCCTGGCCAGTGGAATGACAATTGGATTGAAAGATGTGAGTGAGTTGGGAGGAGGAAGAGTACCTGAGACTGGAGTGGATGATGGTCAAATTGAATCAAGTTGGAGCAATCTGAGACAAGGATGGTTGAGAGTAAGAATTTGATAGGTTCCTGATTGTAGAGTCCTGGTGGGATCTTGAGCGTGAGACTATGAAGGGAGGGGGACTTGAATTGAGCCTGAGGGGGAAGATGATACCGGTGAGAGTGTTGTGATAGTAGATCCAACCATCATTGGTACACTTGGGATGCCAGTCAGCCCAACTACAACAAATGGCGTCTGAATCGGGGGTTGGACCAAGGATTGAGGGGGAGGAGTTTGAGGAGGTAGGGGAGTGACAGTTGGAGGTAAAATGTTTGATGGAGATAGGAAGAGAAGGAGGAGGAGGTGGTGGGGATATCTTGGCCAAGCGGGTCTTGGCCCATGCGTTTGTCCAAAAAGAAGGGGGGAATGACAAGAGAAGGAATCAAATGCAATGCCTAGGTGATGAAACCAAGAGAGGGATGTCCTAGACCAATGGGAAAGAGGAATGCTTGGCAGGTTATGGAAATTGGAGGACTGATACTGATACAAAAAAAAATTCCAATTTTTTTTTTTTTTGGATAAATGACACCTAAATAAAAGAATTTTAGAAAAAAAAAATTGAACTTTCTGCATCTGGTCCAGGGTATCCAGGTTTGGTCACCACATCTCTGCTCAACTTACAGACTGTTCCTAGTCTGAATCTGTGCTTGATGAAATAAAAAAAGAAAGGAAAGATGATTGAACACAAGAAATGGCCATTTGATCTTGAGGGCAATTGAAAAGAACATCCTGATCCATCCAAAGAAAATCCTAGAGTTTACTGAAATAAAACAAAGAAGGCGTCCCAGGTTCTCACGTATGTGGCATACAGTAGAGTTTCAAAACAAAACGCAGCAGATGACCCTGGTGGTGCACAATTGGGAGGACTTACTTCTGATCAAAGTTGCCTCCACAACAATGGAATTTCTTGACCTGATCAGCAAAGAACCTTCTGGCCATCTGAGTACCATCCAGTTCCTCCAAAAGATATGATCCACCTCTGACTTGACGGAGAACTTGATAAGGAACATTTAAGCGATTGGAAAAAATCTTTCCCCACCAAGTTTCCAAGGATTGGTAATAAGCTAAAACTAGATCACCAGGATTCAAGGGGTCCCTGACTTGATTGGAAGGCTTATCCTCCCAATAATGGACTGATTTTTTGCTTGACTCCATCATTTCCTGATAAGCTTTGTCACACAGATCTCCACTGTGCTCCAGTTGCTTGGATCTGGCAACCAATAGATCAGTGGTGGAAGAAACATTTTCCCAAGAAATACCTGAGAAAGATTCCATTTCCAGATCAAGAGGAAGGAAAGCCCTTCAACCAATGAGGATTTTGTAAGGTGAGTAACCAGTAGTTTGTTTAGTTGAAATTTGATCAGAGAAGAGGACCCGAGGAAGAAATTTGCAACAATTCTATCCAGTTTTGCCAGCCAACTTGACAAGAGCAGCCTTCAAAGGGGCATGGCCTCTTTCAACCATGCCTTGTCCTTCAGGATAATAAGGAGTGGTCACCCTATGTTGACCAGGAAGCAATCAGATCATTTTGGCCAGTTGGCCACCAAACTCAGAGCCACCATCAGTTCAATAAGATTGAGCCAAGCCATAAAAAATTGTCCAAGTCTCATAAAGGAAGGCTGATACTGATTCAGAGCTGAGGTTATTAAGAAATTTTGCTTCAACCCCTCCAGAAAAATCATCTCTAGCCACAATGAGGTATTTAGCTCCACCAGCCTTAATGTGAACCACATCCATAGCAATCCTTCCAAAGACAGTGGACTCTCCAGTGGGGTAAGGAATTTTGGCTGGGCGCCTAAGATCAAGTTTCTGACATACTTCACAACTCTTTCACCATTGAGAGACTGATTTCTTCAAAGATGGCCACCAGAATTGTTCAGATATTTGTTGATAAGTTTTTGGTTTCCCCATAATGCCCAAGGCCTTCATGGAGAATTTCAAGGATTGAATCTTTTTTAGAGGGGATAGTGACAACAATAAGATCACAAGGATTGCCTCTTTTCATAAGCCTAGTACCTTGGACAAAGAAATTGGAGGACTTCCTTTTGAGTGATTGGAAATCTTTAGCAGAGAGATCAGGAGGCCTTTGGAGAGTTGAAAGGTACTGCTCTAATTTTAGCCAGAAACCTTGTTGGAAGCCAGAATAATCTTGGGAGGAAAAGGTGAAGACTGGAAAAATCAAAGGCTCCTCTTCATCAAACTCCACTCCAACATCCAATTCTTCATCTCCAAGGGGGCGTTGAGATAAACCATTGGGCATGGTGAAGGATTTTCCAGGCCTATGAACAAAATCAAAAGAGAAAAGTTGGATAAAGGCCACCCAATGAGTCATAGGAGCATTTGGGAGGCTGGGGGCATTGATCATTTCAATGATGGATTGTGCTTTGACTTGTAACTTGAAGTTTTGACCCAAGAGGACAGTTTGAAGTTTCTTCAACATTTGAGCCACGCCACAGAGTTCCAGTTTTGGTTGGGAGTACCTGGATTCTACATCTTAAAATAACAAGGATTCATAGAGAGCAGGAAGGTCCCGAACATTTTCATCTTCTTGAGTGAGGAAAGCCATAAATGATTGATAACTAGAATCAACAGCCAATTTGATATTGCCAGCTCCCCGTCCATAGGTGATCTTTTTCAAGACTATGTCTTTCCCAACCATCATTTTAAGCAGCTGAAAAAATGTTCACAATTTTGGGTCCAGATCCACTCAGCATCTTTTCTGGTCAGGAAACGTAGGGGAGCACAGATTTTGGATGGAGATGGGATAAAAATTCAAACATAAGTGACAAAACCTAGAAAACCCCTGACTTCAGTTGGATTGATGGGAGTAGGCCAAGAGAGGATTTTGTTGACTTTGGATTGAGCCATCCTTCTTCCTTCCTTGCAGACCACATGACCAAAAATTTCCAGAGCAGGGAAACAGGCAGCCAATTTGGATACGGAGACAGTGAGGCCAGATTCTTTGATTTGGAACAAGATCCTTTCCAAAGTGGTTGCATATTCCCAGATAAATCAATGGATTCCTGAATGCCAGGGTAAGAGCTCATTGTTATAATCAGAAACTGGTCCTTTAATTCCGCCATTGTCAATAAAGATACCAGCATGATCAGGGATTTCATCCTGGAGGATCCAAACCATCTGAGACTGATAGACTGCAACCAGGTTGGTGGCACCTTCAGGCAATTGGGTAAGTTGTAAAAAACCAAGGGGAGTATTGAATGTAGTGAGAGGGCAAGAAATTGGATGTAAGGACCATTTTTCATAGCCACCCATAATGTCACCTAGACCATAGCAAGCTCTCCCAGAGAAGGATTCAACAAACTCTTCATTTGAAGGGGGAATACCAGAGTCTTTAATAGTAAACTTATTTAGAGGCTGGAGATCATGAACTATTCTAAGTTTACCGTTACTTTTAAGGACACAGAAAACAGGACTGGAATAGCTAGAAGTTGACTGTTTGTATAAACCAGTTTGAACTCATTCCCAGACCAACGTGAAGAATTTGTCAAATTTGGCAGCATGGATTGGGATCTTTTTCTTTTTCCAGGGATCATGTTCTATGACAGGGAGGATATAAGGAAGACCATAGGATTCTTTCAAGAAACCTCTCTCTTCTTCACAGAAAGCAATAGCCTTTTCCCTAAGAGCCAAGACATTTTTTATCAGATACAACTCATCAGGTAGAAGCCATCCATCTGGTCCAAAGTTGACTACTCTCAGATGTTCTTCAGTGACATGACCAGAGGGGATGAATGGAACAGCAAGAGATCAAGGTAAACCACAGTAAGGATTGCGCGATAGAGGAGGATGCCTAAGAGGAGGGTTGAGGTTGAGAGGCATTGGTTGGTTGACTGGTTGGATTTTCCTAGCAACTGGTTTATATTTGGAGGCAAAAGAGAGCAGTTCTTGTCTTTGCCACGAGTTGACCAGAGAGATCTGACTGCAAGGATTGATAGCAAGTTCTAAAACCTTCCAAGTTCAATGTTCCGCAAAGTTTTTGAAAGATGCCTTTTCCATGAAAGAAGTCCCAGGAGATAATACATTTCTCACATGTGTGGCACAAGGTAGGGTTTCAAAAATGATAGTAGTAGGACACCCTGGTGGTGCACAATTGAGAGGACTTACTTCTACCCAAATTTGCCTCCACTGAAGCCCATATTCTTCCATACCAAAGCCACCAAAAATAGGATCAAGATTGGGATCTAGTTTAGACTCATTGTGGAGATTTGAACCAGAACTGAAAGAAGGTTGATTAGGAATAAGAGTTCAAGGAAAAGAAGAAAAAACAGATGAATCAGAAATATTTTTGGATTTTTACTTTTTGATTTGTTTTTGACATTTGATATTTTTGAGATCAGAAGAAAACGTTGAAAAGAAAGAGAAATAAGCCTCTGGGATGAGAGTTGAACCTTGAGTTGAATTTTGTGGTTGAAAAGAACTACAACTATTAGTAGGATCAACTACTCCCATAAAAAATGCAAAGAACTAGAATTATCCTTCTGTTTTCCCTTTAGAGATGACTTAGGAAAATGAACAGGTAAATCTCTTTCCCAGAAACCAGAATCCAAAGAACAAATAGGAACATCAATTTTTCTACCATCAGATTCAGGGAGGAGGATTCTCTCCCCAACTTGATTGGAAAACATCAGAGTTTCTCCAAAATCAATTAGGAAAGGTTGAACCAAGATCATAGGTCCATCCGAGCATGTGATCCAGAAATGACAAGTTCCAACAATGTTTTGGCCAATCCAGACTGGAACGTCTTCAAAAATTCCAACCAATTTGCAAGACTGGTTTGCTATTCCATACACTGAAGAGGTGAAGCTGACGCTAGGGCTGAGTTTAAGTTTGCAGGCCATAGCATCTGAGATAAAGTTGAGCTGAGAGCCAGAGTCAACAAGGAGCAAGACCGTTTTAGCTGATTCACCAAGATGGTTGAATAGCTGAATATCTTGAATTTCCTGAACCAACAGACTAGAACAAGAGAGTTGATCAGATGAGAGGAAAGAATGAGAGACAAAAGAAAAGATGACAAAAGAATGACAAGTGTGAGGAAGAATTCTCACTTGGTGCTGACTGAGAAGAAGAGGTGATGCTTGGGACAACAAGGAACTGTAAGATATGAAGAAAGATGAGGAGGAAATGGAAGAGACAGAAACTGGGAATAATTATGATTTAAAGAAAAAGGAGCGGCATGAGCGGTCAATAGATTCAGATTGAGGTTTGCAGACAACCTCAAATTTGAAGAACAAAGAAAGGAAATCAAATGAAATGGGCAGCCGGGAGGTTTGAGGTTGAGATGATTCAAGCAGAGAAGTTATTGCAGTACCTAGGTGAGGTCAAGGTTGAGTTGAAAGAGAGGGGGAGAGAAGAGGAGGTTCATTTGAGAAGCAAGAAAGAAGAGGCGAGTGAAGGGAAGTGGATGATGGAAGCGATGGTGTTGAGTGGAGGTGGATGATGCAAGCAATGATGGTGAGTGGAGGGAATCGTTGGAGGTGATTGGAAGCGGATGGAGTAATTGGAGGCAGATGGAGATGAGGGGATGAAGGAGAGGAGGATGATGGGTGAGGAATCAAACAGAAGCGGATGATGATGGGCTGATGGAGGAGATCTTTGAGTGGTAGCTGTCTGTGACACACTTGTAACAAGTGGGAGCACGCAAGGTGGTTGAGTGTATCAGTGACATGTCAATATTGGGTGACCTTTCCATTTGAGTGGTGATGTTGCGTTGAGTGGCTGGTGATCATTGATTTCCTTTCAACAATGGTAGGGAAGAAAACCAAGAGAAAATGAGTAAAGACTAGACTCAGAAGAGGGATCTGTTCCACCAGAATCCTCTATCAAAGTTCCAGAGGAGACCTTGAGTTCTTCAGGACTAATTTCCACACATCAACGCAAAACCCATTTCTTCATTCCTTCAGCAAGGAGGAAGATTGGGTGAAGCAGGAACAGGATCAGGGGATTGAGGAGGTTTAATAGATGAGGGATGAGGATCAGGGTGATCTTGAGACCTTTCCATGAGTGGTCCTTTTTCCATCTCCATGTCTTCTACATCAGACAAGGGCTCAGGTGAGGATTGTTTTTTGGGTGGTTTTTGGAGGATCAAGGTTGGCAGGGAAGGAGATTTGTGAGGTTTGGACCCCTCATGTTGCTTCCTAGCTGGATCAGATTGGTAATTACCAACCAGAGAAGAGGAGGAAATAGCCAGGGGATACCAGGGTTGAAGGGTACCACAAGAAGATTGGAAATCCACAGAAGCCAAGGATGCCTTCATGGAAGGGGGTGGCTGGTAAGAGGCCACCACATGACAAATGGGGCAAGATTAATCAAAGGGGATTATAGCAACATTAGGAAGAAAAAATTTATTCCCTTTTTGCTCTACAAATTCCTCATCTTTGTCCTTCTGGAGCTTGAGACATCAACCAGTTCCATGGCCTTCCCTGTGGCAATAATAGCAGACTAGAGTATTTTTAGGAACAGCACTAGAAGGTTTAGGAACAGAAACAGAGGAAATCTTTTGATCCATTTTGTTCTCAAAGGCTTTGAGCAGTTTAGTTATCTTGTCCATTTTAGCACTTTCTTGGTTTGGCTGAGGGTTCTTGGGCCTGAAATCAGATTCCATTTTATTCACAATCTCGTTTGACTCTTTGAAAGAGGGATCATGGACTGGTTCAGCGGTTTTGGATTTTTCAAAATTGAGGGCTGTTTGACCTTCCATGACTTTATCCACCACTCCCCTAAGGATAAGGAAACCAGGGAGCTTGAATTGATTATCCCTGGTAGTGATCATGGATCCAGACTCGACCAGTTTGTCCTTGATCCTTTCCTGAACTCCAAGAGAAAAAGATTGGAAAAATCAGACTCAAATTTTGTCCACTGTGTCAATGCGATTGTTTCAGACAAGGTAGGATTGGATGGGATCCCAAGATTTTGTAAAAGACTGATAATCAGAAGCTGAAGCCACACCACCATTGGAGATCCACAGGGAGAAAAGGTTATCTAGATCCTGCAAAGTAAATTGTGCTACATCTATTTTTCCCCAATAGGCCAACATTGCTCCCCGCAGGAGGGCCCAGTTATGTTGTTCAAAACCTTCAAAAAACTCAATTATTTCCATAACTTCATCAGAGGAGATAAAAAATTGTAACTGGTAGGCCATATCAAATTTGCTAGCCTCGTCCACCAAAGCAGCCATCTCATACAAGTCCAAGAAGCGTTCCACATTTGTCCCATTGAATCCTAAGTTCTTGTTCTGGGGCTTGATCTTTAAAAGATCCAAGGAGCAGATTTCCAAAGTGGCTCACAAATGTGGCAAGAGTAGGGTTTCTCGCAAAAAAACAAGTATCTTGCCTAGATGGTGCGCAATTGGGAGGACTTACTTCTAGAACAAGTTGCCTCCACAGATCTGAAGAAAAAAAAGAAAGATATCAGATTTCAAAGTTGATGATTGATGGGACTGTAAATCCAAAGGTTTCTGGTTCAATCCCAGCCTGGGGGACCAAATGTAAGACTCCAAATGGTGCTAGGCCGTGGCAGTTCTGTGGGGGGGAAAGGTGCTGTTTAGGCTTCCCTCCTGAGTGTTACAAAAATATTTAAATGTAACCAAGATCAAAGTCCAGAACCTGGTAAACAAGGGCCCAAAAGTAAGAGGATAAAGATGATAGTAGTTGGTAGCTGGGGAAAAAACACTATCTGAGGCAAGATGATGCCGGGAAAACTTGAATAGAAGGAGTCAAGGATTGTTCAGAGTTCAACAGGACAAGGCAGTTGTAAGCAACAATGCACCCAAGCTAATAGCTCTGGTCGTCAGCAAAATCTTGGGAAAGATCAACAAAATCCCAAACAACCTCCAGGTTCTCAATGAACCTGCCCAACTCTCCGCAATCAAGCGCTTGAAGGGTACCAGATAACTGCGGGTGGCTGCACAAGACAAAGCTAATTGTTTGAAGAATCTCTAGAAGCAAAATAATAACTGATTCAAATAAGGATAACCCAACACTTCTCAAGGGACTCAAGAGTAGCGTGGTGGAATTCAACTTCAAAAGAAATGAAGGGAGGTTTAACACTCCAGGTTTTAAGCTTAATAAAACCTCTTCAGTCAGACGTGACTGGTTCCAGAAAGATAATCAAAAGATGATCAGGATCAGTATGGTTGCATAAAGGGATCAGGAGTGGTGTAACACACTCAAGAATTCAATCAGTCACATTCTTTTTCAACCAGCAAAGCTATTGGTTGGGATAAAGATCAAGGATCAGGGTTTTGAGTATGGAGGCTCAAGGATCAAGGGGCAATCATAGATATAGCCAGAATTTAGTCTCAGATAAACAGGAATGAGACCCCATGGATGATTTAATTTCAAGATGATGGTGATACTCTCTGGTAGGATAGGAATTTATATGCTAGGATGCCATGTGCTACCCCTCCCAAATGGCAGGGGGAGAGCCCTCCTTATATGGGCAGGAGGCACTGTTAGACTATGTACAACTGATTCTACAAATAAAGCGGATTTTTTTTTTTTTGATTTTCAGGTGATCAGAAAAATTTGATAACTCAGGCCGGTGGAAATCTGGCCTCCCTGAACGGGGTAAGATCTTTCTCATCCCTTCAACATCTCTTGCTTCCGTCCGGGGACGGGCGCGCGCAACACACCAGGATCACCCACCCCTCACCCAAAGGCGGAAAGGGTGGAAAAAGAAAATAGTGAACCAGACTGCCCGAGTATTTCTGCGGGCGGTAGACGACGTTTTTTAATGATATTGCGCAGAAGAGACTGAGAACTAGAACCAACAAGCTAGATTTAAGGGTCAGACATGGAAGCAAGGAGGAGAGAAGGAGGGAAGAAATGAGAAACAGAACACCAACAGCTCAGACTGAAAGTCAAGAGGATTTGAGGATAGACAGGTGGTTAGGCGAGAAGATGAGATTAGAGAGAAAAGACAGAGAGTTGTGTTAAGATGCTAATAGGAGTTCAAAAATGTAGTTTTAGATCAATTTTAGTCTTGAGATGAGAGTCTAGTAATCTTACCAGGAAGAGATGATCAGAGGAGCTTTGAAGACAAGCCAGTTGAGCAAAGACAACGGTCAAGATTGGAGATGGAGGAGGGGAAAGATTGATGATGGGACAAAGGAAGGATTAAAGATGGAAGAAAGGAAGGATAGAAGGTCAAGAGAAGGAAAGAGGTTGAGGTGACAGAGCCAGAAGAGTAGCAGTCCCAAAGAAGAGGAAGAGTGGAAGTGGAGGAAAGAAGAATTGTGATTTGAAGGTCACCGGGACCTAGAAGTAGTTCGGGGGCTTGAGCAGGTGAGATTATCTGGACCCCCGGGCAGGGACTCATGGCAGATTTTGGGAGAGGCCCCAGATCTGGGGGTAGTCCAGAGGGGTTTGGAGTATAGGGACGTGGTAACTAGGAGGGCTAGTTGAGGAATTGAGGGTAGATCTCAACACCCCCCCTGACTGGTAAGAGGGCAAGAGTTGACATGTCTGTTGTCTTGGAAATCAGAGATGTCTTTGAGAAGAAGATTTAAGGATTCAATTGACAATTATTTTCTCAGAGGATCAGCTAACATGCTATTTGTTGAGATTAAAGAGAGATTGAATTTGGAGTTGTTGAACTCTTCCCTAAGGCCCTTTGTTTTGATGTCAATATGGCGGGATTTGGAATGCAACCCAAATCTCTTAATCTTGTTGTCCAATCCTTTATTATCAATGTATATGGTAGGTTTGAGCTTTGGAGAATGGTGGATCTCACTGATCAGATGAGATATCCACTTTAATTTGAGAAAACAGTCTAGCAGAGCATTGAGCTCAGATTCAGTGGATGAGCACGTGATGTTCTTCTGTCTGAATGACTTCAAAACTACTGCGCTTCCATAGTGAAAGATTATGAATCCGCTTTGAGATTTTGGTAGTGGTGGGGTTGTCTCCCCAAGTTGTATTGCTGTAAGCAGAGATGGCTTCTGCATTTGCATTGTAACTTACGGTAAGTTTGAGGTCCTTTGTGGTCTTGAGATATTTCCATACCTTGAAAACTTCTTGCCAGTGGGTCATGCCCGGTTTAGTGTTGAATCAAACCAAGCTGGAAACCGCAAACGCTATTTCAGGTTGGGTATATTGAGCCAACTGATTTAGTAGTCCAATAAGGGACCGGTAGTTGACTTTCAGTTGCATGAATCCTGCGTGATCTTTGTCTGTGGCGGGTTCAAGATTCAGATTTTGGGTGAGAGGAGAGTAAGTTGCCTTAGATTCAGCTAAGCCCAGTTCTTCTAGTCCACGTTTGATGTGGTTAGGTTGGCTCAAAAAGATTGTGTTGTCTTCTATCTCCATGAGCATGCCAAGGATTGTATTGGGCAGATGGCAAGAGGAATTCTTGAAACGAGTTAGAAAATTTAATTGGAAGTCATTGCTCTTCCCCACATGGATCAAATCATCCATATGGAAGTAGAGAACTTCTTCACAGTTGGATTTGATGCAGAGACAGGGATCACTCAATGACTCGTGAAACCCTTGCAATTTGATCCATGTTGTGAGAGTTTCATACCAGTTTTTGGCAGACTGTTTGAGGCCATACAGCAATTTTTTTAACTTTAGATAGAGGGACTTTTGGTGAGAGCCCTCTGGAGTCTTGATGATGACTGTTTCATCTAATGGAGCATGTAAGAAAGCGCCTTTAAAGTTGAACTGAGTAAACTTCATCTTTTCTTTCAGACCGTATAATAGCGCAATACGCAAAGATCCTAGCTTGTCGTTGGGGCCTACATCTTGTTGTAGTTGATTCCGTGTACCTGATCAAATCCTTGAACACACAATCTTGCTTTGTATTTCACCAGCTCACCATGGCAATTCTGTTTGATTTTGAAAAACCAGGTTGTATTTAAAACGTTTAGGGGAGTATCATGATATTCCTCCCAGACTTCTTGATCTTTGATTGAGTTCAACTCTTTTTTGGATTATTTCTGCCACTTAGGCCACTCCTTGGAATTTCACGCTGCCTTGTATGAGGGTGGTTCATAGTAATGATGGAAGCCGTATTTTTGTGGTTTCCGAGTTTCGCGTTGTGGACGTTGGTTGACTTCCTGAGCAAAGGGATCCAGAGGTAGAGATACTTGAGATGGTGAGGGATAGGATTTGTGAGATTTGGATTTGGAGAATCGGATGGGTTTAGATCTGAGTCTGTTTCCAAGTCCTCCATTCCAGCCTCTCTTGATACAAACTGTTTTTCCACGCCAGAGAAACCTGATTGATTTGACTTGTGAGAAGTTTGATAGAAGATGTCTAGTCCTTCTGGTTCAAGAAGGGGAAAGCTGTTTGAATGATTCTTGAGGAATCTGAAGTGCTTTGTTTTGATGAGGGAACCAAATGAGTTAAGGATGAGATAAGAGTGAAAAGTGGGATTGAACCCAACTAAAACCTCTTCAATTCCCTTTTTGTCAAATTTCCTCCCTTTTTGAATGCGATTGGTGAGATAGACCGCAGGACAACCTACAGGTCTCAAGTAGTTAGTGGGGAGTTTCTTCTTAAACATTAATTCCCAGGGGGACTGGTCATTACCTTCCTTGGGTATCTGATTAAGCAGGAAACAGCAACTTCTTGTGACCACGTGCCAGTAATTCTTTGGCAGTTGCAATGATGAGAACGTGGCCCAATCTGATTCTATTATTGTTTGATTTGCCCTCTGCGCGCGATCATTGTGTTGAGGGTGATAAGGTTCTGATGTGAGAAGTTTGATGTGCTTAGATTGAGCAAAACATTTAAGAGTCAAGTTGACAAATTTGGTTCCTTTATCCAAACAAATTTCAGAGGGGTAGTAGTTCAATCTGTTGAGTTCAACTTTGAGGATCTTGATGATCGTCTCCGGTGTTTCATCCTTGGATTTCAAAGGAAAAGCCCCGAGGTATCCGGTATAGTTGTCCACCAGGGTAAGTATGTATTGGTGTCCAGACTTTGATTGGGGGGTGATTGGGCCGATTAGGTCAAGATGAATGCGTTCAAGAGGCATGTTAGATTGGGTTGATGTGGCGGAGAAGGGAGATTGAGTGATCTTGCTCTTGATGCATCCATCACACTGAAAGCTATTGAGTTCTTCTTTAGAAAAAGAATTCTTAAGAATCAGCTTGAGAGTTGACACGGAGACATGTCCGTACATTTGGTGAAGATCAATTGAAGTTGGTTTTTCTTCTTTCTTGAGATTTGATCCGTGATTGAGATGGAAGACCTTATTCTCTTGACCGACCAATTGGGGCTTCTTGATCACAAATAGTGTTGAGATATCTGAGAAAATCCAGAGATGAAAGGCAGAATAGAAGGATGAGTAGATTTCATAGAAATGAGATGAGAAAACAAATAAAATATGAGACACAACTTACCTGAGGATATCCAGAGATGAAAGGCAGAATAGAAGGATGAGAGAAGAATCCGTCTAACTGACTCTCATTCTGTCCTCAGGTATAGGATCAATTTACAAGTGTCACAGATAGTGTAACATGACTAATATGAGTGCGCAGATATGATAGTTAGGAGCGCGCGCAAGTTGGATGTGAGAAGCAGACTGATAAATGACAAATAAGTGAGACTTGATAGATGAAATTGGATGATGAAGAAAGAATGAAATGCAAAATGAAATGATGAACATATGAAACAGAAAGGAATGAAAAAGAGAAAAAAGAAAATAGGAAAGAGCGGGGAATAGGAGGACACAAGTACTCCAACACCCCCCCATGCTGAGCACATCAAACTATTCCAAAAATAAAACGGTGTTTTTGAAGCATAACTCTTGGGAGAGGTTTCGTGAGCATATTGGCAAGCATGTTGGCGGTGGGGACAAGGCAAACCTCAAAGAGAGACCGGTTTACGCATTCTCAAATGAAATGATGCCTGGCGTCAATATGCTTCGTTCTGGAGTGGTGGAGAGGGTTCCTTGCCAAAGCTTTGGCACCACTGTTGTCAACAAAGAGAGGGACCGGTACCAATTTGCAAAGGTGAAGTTCGGACATAAGGTTGCAAAGCCACAGGCCCTCCTTGCATGCGTTGGATAAGGACTTGTATTCAGCCTTGGTGCTTGAGAGGGAAACGGTGAGCTGCTTTTTTGATTTCCAGGAGATCGCACTTGAACCCAGCCAATAAGTGTAGCCAGAAGTGGACCTTTGGTCATTCAAGTCTTCAGCCCAGTCTGAGTCAGCGTAGCCAACAAGATTGAGAGATTGGCCTCCAAGGAAAAGCCGTAGATTGCGAGACCTAATGAGGTACTGGAGGACCCTTACCGCGGCGTGCCAGTGATTGAGCAAGGGGTCCTGAAGGAACTGAGAAAGCCTGTTGACAACAAAGGCAACATCTGGACGGGTGCACTGACAGATCCAAAGTAGGGAACCAATAAGCTGTTTGTATTCAGGCGGGGCTTTAGGGGTGTCCGGGAGTTGCTTTTGTAGCAGTTTGAAAGACGTAGTGGTTGGGGACTGAACAGTCTTGAAATTGGTAGGGGAAAGAAAACGGTTGCTGACAGACTTGATGTAATGAGGCTGGCCAATGGAAACAGTATTAGTATTCCGGTTGCGTCGGACGGATAGCAATAGAAAAAGATGAAGCTCTTCATCCAATCCGGCCTTGAATTTACCGCTGATATCAGTGATGAAGTTCTTGACAAAGTTGGGCATTCCCACAACAGTGAGGTCATCAAAATGAGCTGCCACCGTGCCCACGAGGACACCGTTTTCAAGTTTGTAAAAGAGAGATGGATCATACAATGACTGTGTCATCCCAAGAGAGGTCATTGCAGAACTTAGCTCAAGGTTCCACTGGCGAGGCGATTGACGGAGACCATAGATCGCGCGTGAGACTTCACAGACCCAATCTGGACGGGAAAGATCCTCAAAGCCGGGTGGTTGAGACATGTAGACAGGTTTGTCCAGGCGGCTGTTCAGGAAAGCGGTTTTGAAGTGAATTTGACAACCAACCCAGTCTTTGTGGCCTAGCAAAGTGAAAACAAGGCAAAGAATTTCCATTTGGAGGGTTGGAGCAAAAACTTCTGAGAAATCCAGACCTTGAACCTGAGAAAATCCCATGGTGACAAGGCGGGCTTTGAGCTTGAGAACCAAGCCATTCTCCCAACGCTTGACTTTGAATACCCATTTACAGCGGATAACTTTCCTACCATTGGGTGGGGGGACAAGCTTCCAGGTGCCCATACCCTGGAGTGAAGACATTTCTTCTTGGGCGGAGAGAAGCCATCAACAACGATGTGGTGATTTGAGGAGTTTTTTCCATGTTTTTGGAGCGACAAGGTCATCCTTTACGGAAAAAGACCGGGAGAAATTTCTGTACCGCGAAGGAGATCGGCGCCGCCTTGAGGAACAACAAATGGGGGGAGAGGGAGCGGGAAGGTTGACTGTTGAAGCCAGGGGAGAGACTGCGACGGGAACAGGAGAAGGGGGAGTGACGAAAGGGGAGGGGGGGGAGGAACGGGGAGAGAAGGAGGGAAAGAGAATGGAAGAGGAGGGGATGAGGGAAGAGACGGGGAGGAGAGAGGGGATTGATGGGTGGAAAGGGGGGGGGATCCAGTTGCAGTTAGACAAACAGATGCTTGACGAGCGTGGTTGGGACAAAGGGAAAGACAGGGGGTTTGAGGGGTTGGTTCCTGAGTTAGGATGGTTGGCGTTGTCTGTATGAGGTGGTGGTATGGTAAGGCTTTCCAATGATGGCCGTCTAGTTTTGTCAGTCGGAGTGCCGGTATTCAAAGGTGAGTACGAAGAGGATGAGATAGGCAACAGATCATATCTGAGAGTAGGGTTTTTATTTACGTTGATGGTTTGATTGTAAGGGAAAACAGCATTGTTGAAGATGCAGTTGCGTGACTTAATGACCTTGCGGGTATCGGTGTCGAAGATGCGATATCCATTACCGTTGGGAAGATAAGACAGAAGTAAACTGCACTTCCCTTTCCTGTCTAGTTTGGATCAATTTGCTTCAGGAACTTTGTACCACACCTTGCATCCAAATTGATGAAGGTATGATAGTGGGATGTCATCGCGGCGGAGAAGAGAATTTGGTGACACGAATTGGGAAGGGGTTTTGCATTGAAAGGAGTTGAAGGCGAAAATGGAGTGTCTGAGCGCATCCGCCCAGAAGGATTTTGGTAGGTGAGAAGAGATGAGAGAAGCTTGAATCATATTGCATATGGTGCGGTTGGATCTTTCAGCCACACCATTGAGTTGAGGGGATTGTGGTGGACCCGGCTCGAGGAGTATGCCCCTTGACTCAAGGTAAGTTCTCATTGGTTGGTTGAGATATTCCCCCCCATTGTTGGTACGAAATGAGGAGATCTGAGCTTGATATTGATTTTCAAAAAAGGAAATGAAGATTTTGGAACACTGAAATAGATCCAATTTGTTTCTGATGGGATAGGCAAACAGAGCTTTAGAGAAGTTGTCAATAAATGTGACAAAGTAGTTGTATCCTTCACGGGATGTGGTTTCAAAACTACAGACATCTGAGTGGATGAGTTGACCGGGTCTGCTTGATCTATGACTGAGTCTGGTATGAAAGGGGGTTCGGGTCATTTTTGACTTGATACAGATCGGACATTGCTGAACTTCAAGATCATTAGATGGTAGTGGTGAGATGTTGTGCGATTTCAGCAACTTTTTGAGGGACTTGAGATTCAGATGAGACAGTCTGCTATGATAGCCAAAAAGACTGTCATCAGATGAGTGAGACACAGCTGTGGACAGGGAATCGTGATCACTCACATCTTGTTTTGGGAGATAATACAGGTTTCCACTTCTGTATCCTGATTGGAGGGTAGTTGCAGTCATGTTGAGATATTGGACTTCATAGCGCTCTCTCTCACTTTCACACAACAGCTCCGCGCAACAATACTCTTCTTCTTTCTGATCCACTCCTCTTTTCTTTTCCATTCTTCTTACTCCACCCACACTCCAAACCAAGAACCACTATACATCTTCAATCCCGATCAAACTCAAGATCAAGATATAAACTCACTCAAAACCTGATCAATTCAACCAAATCATCTTTCCTCTTTTTTTTTCCAAGTCTACGTTACTTTTTCTTCCATCTCTCTGTTTCTATCTCTACAATATTTTCTCCCAGTTCCTTTCTATATACTATTTATCCACTTCAATCTATCAACATATATCTCGGCCTCAAGAATGAATCATCATCAATCTCTGCCTGGTAAGATCTTGAATCTCTGTAGGATCATCCAGAGTCAACTAACTCTCTATTTTCTAAATGCCAGTCGCCGCCCTACCATTCCAAGTTTCTCAACGATGTTCTCCTGCCCAAACTACCTACGCTAACTCTTAAAATTGGCTCTAGATGTAGGATCTTGTTTTCCTTTATTTCTCCTGTTATTCTTTTAGTCTTTTTTATTTTCATGTCTTCTTGATTTCTTACATATTCTATGTTTTTCAGTCTTTCTGGTTCTTAGTTCTAAATAATATCATCACAGAATTTATCATGGTTAAAAGCCAAAACGGACAAACTCAACCGAAAGAATTAAAGAAATGAACAAACCAGCAGGAGCATCCAATTACTTTCACCAGGTATCCCTAAAAGCTTCGGTCGATGCCATACCTCCGTTGAATGAATAAAACTATTTGATCTGGCGCGATAAGATGCTGATGCTTTTTTATCTTAAAGACATCAAAGACGCTATTACGACAAATACCAGACCTATGTCAACCAAGCAAGATAGAGAGATACGGGCTATCATCCTCTCAAAACTTGATAGTACCACACATGCTAACGTAGTTAACTCAACCAACATAACCTCTGCAAAAATTCTATGGGCTGAAATTACACAAAGATTTGCCTCATCTGAAACCGCAAATAGGGCAAGGGTTTTCAATCACTTTCTCCACTCAACGTTTAGTGAACACGCCATCAACGGGTTCATCACCGAGATGCGGAAATCTATTAAGAAGATGGCAGACGTAGGAATAGAACTTCCTAAAGATATTCTAGCGTACTTACTTCTCTTCAAATTTCCTTCATTACTTGAGAATCTCAAGCAGAAAATAATGCATGTCAAAAAGAATCTCACCGTGGACGTTGTCTTCAATCACCTGATTCAATATCATAACGAAAGAAGGGCACAGGTCAAAGTCTCCAAACCCTCCACTGATTTATCTCTTGTAACGACTAAAGCAAAGTATAATAAAGATGAACGCAAAGTTAAAATGCGCTGCAAAGAAGGCTATCATGACCCTAACGCACCCCATCCCGAATCATCATGTTTCCACTTACATCCCAAGAATGCTCCAGACTGGTGGATTGAACAAAAAACGGAATGGAAGAATAAAAATAAAAGAAACCCCGCAATCAATTATCATGCTCTACTTACACTTTGGATCAACTCCGACAATAACCCCAATCTCCTTCTGGATTCCGGCGCCAATGTCCACATCTTTAATGACCTTAAATATTTTACATCAATCACACTACAAGATGACATCAATGAAATCAAAAACGGCAAACTCAAAGCTAATCTCAAGATTTGGGGAACCAGAACGGTCCAGTTAGAATGGAAAGAATCCACCATCACCCTTGAAGACTGCATCTACATACCGGAGATAGTGGTAAATCTAATCAGTCCTGGTCTTCTTGCAAAAAGGGGATGCAATCTCCCACAAAGAAAAAACAGTTTCTCCGTCACTAGGAATGATAAGATAGTACTAAAAGGACTTGTCCAAGATCACCTTTTTGTCATTGAGAAGCCTTGGACCGCTGGCAGCAATCAGAAGGTGAATCTCTCTAACCAATCACCCACCACACCTCTTTCTCTACTTGATTTCCATAAAACCTATAGCCAAGCATCCATCTCAACTCTCAAACCACTTCTGAAAGGCCGCTATTCCAACAAGGAACTTCTCAATTTTCAGTGTGATAGCTGAATTAAAAATAAAATTACTAAAGTGCCATTCTCTAGTATCTTGAAATCCGCAAACAAACCCTTGGAGCAAATCCACCTTGACTTGATCGGTCCAATCTCTCCCCAATCTAAGGCCGGACACAATTACCTTCTCACCCTGGTTGATAATCATACGGGCTACTTAGCAGCATTTCCTCTCCATTCCAAAGACAAGACTCCCGCAACAATCATTAACATTCTAGAAACAGAATATAAAAGGCTAAAATACTATCCGAATGAAATATTCTTGGATAAAGGGACTGAATTCACTAATTCTACTCTTAAAACATTGGCTGAATTGAAACACATCAAACTGTTGACCTCCGAACCTTACCATTCCCGACATAATGGTCGTGCTGAAAGAGCCAATCAAACCATAGTTGAATTGGCCCAAACCACTTTCTCGTTGTCAAGATTACCCAAGAATTACTGGCACATTGTGACCAGGAGCTGTTGCTTTATGCTCAACCAGATTCCCCGAGAAGGTAAAAATCAGTCTCCTTGGGAACTCATGTTTGGTAAGAAACTACCAACTAATTACTTGAAACCCGTAGGTACTCCAGTAGTATACCTGGCAAACCTTCTTCAAAAAGGATGCAAGTTTGATGAAAAAGGTTTCGAAGGAATCCTGGTTGGTTTCAATCCGGTTTTTCACTCCTACCTCATCCTCAACTCGCTAGGAGCTGTTATAGAAACAAAAAACGTTAAGTTCCTAAAAACAAATTTAAACAAATTCCCTCTTCTCGAATCACCCAGCCTAGATATCTTTTCTCAGTCCAGTCTCAATACCAATGAATCTGACTTCTCGACCCTTGATAAACAATACAAGATCCAAGAGGCTGATGTTGAATATTCCGGATTGGACTCAGATCTTGAAGAGGAAGATAATCCTCTAGATTATCCATCATCAAACGGTTTGTCACAGACAATCCCCTCTTCAGAATTACCATCTAGTGTCCCCGCTCCTGAATTACCATCTTGACCCAAACAAGAAACCCGAAAACCGCATAGATATGGATTCCAACACTACTACAAACCCCCTTCCTATAAAGCTGCCCGGAAATGTCCGGAATGGCCAAAATGGGAAAAATGGGAAAAAGCCTCGAAAGATGAATTACTTTCTATAGAATCTCAAAAAGTTTGGGAAGAATATTACGGTACACCAGACAATATCCTGAACACCACTTGGGTATTCAAGGTGAAGGAAAATTGACACAGAGAACCGGTTAAATATAAGGCCAGACTATGTGTGCAGGGTTTTGATAAAATTCAAGGTATTGATTTTGACAAAACTTGGGCGCCTACTGGTAAACTTGGCTCACTCCGACTAGCTCTTCTTTACAGCCTTAAAAATAAAATGAACTTTACCCAATTCGACGTAAAAGGGGCATTCTTACATGCTCCTTTAAAGAAACTGTTATAATCAGAACTCCCAAAGGATCAGATAGAAAATTGCCTTCCCTAAAACTAAAGAAATCTCTATATGGTCTCCGACAATCACCAAAAAACTGGTACAATACTCTCACCGCTTGGATCAAATCACAAGGTTTCTACAGATCGACTAGTGACCCATGTCTGTTTCTCAATTCAAACTCTGGAGAGGTCCTATATTTTCATGTGGATGACCTGATCCACGTGGGAAGAAAGGATGATTTTGAAAAAAAAAATTAAAAAGATTCACTAATTCTTCTTGTCACTCCCCTAATACAATCCTTGGAATGCTGATGGAATTTGAAGATGAAAAGATTATGTTTAGCCAACCAAATCATATCAATCGCGGACTTGAGGATTTAGGACTTGTCAAATGCAACGCCGTCAAATCCCCTCTGACCCAAAATCTACACCTCAAACCCGCCTCAGATGAGGATCATGCTGAATTTACTCAACTTAATATCAACTACTGATCTGCGATCGGCCTCTTAAATCACATTTCCCAATATAATTGACCTGATATTTCTTTTGCGGTATCAAGCTTGGCTAGGTTTGATACTAAACCAGGTCTCACGCACTGAAGAGAGGTTAAGAAGGTTTGGAAATATTTGAAAACCACAAAAAATCTCAAACTAGTTCTGCAATATGATCCCAAGCAGGAAGTTGTTTCTGGCTATAGCGACGCAACCTGGGGCAATGATCCTGTGTTTTGCAAGTCTCAAACAGGCTATATCATTTTTCACTATGGAAGTCCCATCATCTGGAACTCATCAAGACAACGAAACATAACATATTCATCCACAGAGTCCGAACTGAATGCTATGCTGGATTGCTATTTGGAACTGAAGTGGATATCTCATTTGATTGGCAAAGTATATCTTAATCCCCCAGTGAAGCCTATGATCTACATTGATAATAAGGGTCTCGATGACAAAATAAAAAGGTTTGGGTCCCATTCAAAATATTGACATATCGACATCAAAACTAAAGGCTTGAGAGAAGACTATTTGCTCAAAAAATATGAATTGACACTCATTTCTTCTAATGAAATGATGGCAGATTCTTTAACTAAGGTGACCTCAATCCAAATAATCAACCTTCCCCATAAAAGGATCTTCTACGACATCAAGAATAACATCAATGTGTCTTCTCATCTTACCAGTCACAAAGGGTGTTGAGATATTGGACTTCATAGCGTGCTCTCTCACTTTCACACAACAGCTCCGCGCAACAATCCTCTTCTTCTTTCTGATCCGCTCCTCTTTTCTTTTCCATTTTTCTTACTCCGCCCACACTCCAAACCAAGAACCACTATACATCTTCAATCCCGATTGAACTCAAGATCAAGATATAAACTCACTCAAAACCTGATCAATTCTACCAAATCATCTTTCCTCTTTTTTTTCCAAGTCTACGTTACTTTTTCTTCCATCTCTCCGTTTCTATCTCTACAATATTTTCTACCAGTTCCTTTCTATATACTATTTATCCACTACGATCTATCAACATATATCTTGACCTCAAGACTGAATCATCATCAATCTCTGCCTGGTAAGATCTCGAATCTCCGTAGGATCATCCAGAGTCAACTAACTCTCTATTTTCTAAATGCCAGTCGCCGCCCTACATTCCAATTTTCTCAAAGATTTTCTCCTGCCCAAACTACCTACGCTAACTCTTAAAATTGGCTCTAGCTGTAGGATCTTGTTTCCCTTTATTTCTCCTGTTATTCTTTTAGTCTTTTTTATTTTCATGTCTTCTTGATTTCTTACATATTCTATGTTGTTCAGTCTTGCTGGTTCTTAGTTCTAAATAATATCATCACAGAATTTATCAAGTCAAATTGGTGGCGTTCTTGTCAAAAATTTTGCATCCATACTCAGAGAATACCACAATAAATCCGGAGTCGCAGATGTTGGAGACTGAGAGAAGAGGTTCTTTTAGTTTTGGGACCACTAGAGATCTGACTCAACAGAATGGCAGATTCAGAGAACCCTCTGCAACTGAAGTGATGGTGGACCCATTGGCGAGATGGATAGGTGTGAGATTTGTCTTCCTGTTGGATACTTGGTGTTCATAGGGAGTCATGGTAACTGAGAATCCGGAGTCAAGATTGAAATCTTCCTTCAGATTAAATGTTGAGTGGGTGAGATTGCATGTGGTGGAACCTGCGTGCACGATGATCTGAGAGTCTGAAAAATTTTCTGAGTCGTTGTCATCAGATTTGTCTTAAGCCATGGCCTTGCTTGCATTTATATTAGACTGTGTGGGTCTGTTTCCCCTGTCGTTGGATTGCTGTGGGTTGTTTCTTTTCAACTGTTCAATTATAAGAAGCACTTCTGGGCATGGAGAGAACAAGTGTCCTTCGGTCTTGCAGTGGGTGCAGTAATAAGTTTTAGAGTAAATGTTCTGGTTTCTATTGGACTTTCTCTTTGATTGGGCTTTAGACTGGGGTTTTTTATTAACAGAATGGACCGTTTTGTCTTCGATTTGAGTCTTTCTGCGCATATGTTCTTGTTTCAGAGCTGTGATGATTTTTGATGACGTGACCGACTCCTTGTTCATCATACTTGAGGCACAACCAAGCCAGTCATCTGGGAGGGAGGGTAAGATTGCGGTGGCTTGAAGATCGTCCGCGGTTAAAGGGTTTTCAGGAGTGATAAGGGAGCCGAGTTTTTTGCCGTACGAAACTATTTCAGAAATGCGAGTGGGCATATCCTTATTGTTCAGTTTTGTTAGAGGGAGCTTTCTGAGCCAGTAAATCCTTCCTCCCAATGAATTATCTTGGTGTGCTTCCTTTAAAGCTTTCCACATTCCTAATGAGCTCTCCTCATATTTTCTAATGTATTGAAAATTTGTGGGTAGGATGGATCAAGAGATTACGGAGGATACGGCCAGATTGTCTTGTGACAGTGTTTCAGGACTAGTCTTGGCAGAATCGTTGTTAAGTAGATAGCTTACCCCAGATGCCCTGAAGTGAATGCAAAGAATCATGGCCCAATTAAGGTAGTTTGACTCCGATCCAGGGGAGTTCAGAGGAATAATGCAGGGTGTCTTCAGGACAGGATGGCCGGTTTGTGATTCCTCCATTGTGGTGAGTAGTACGCAGTTTAAAACAATGTTTATCAACACAGAGTTGAGTCGGATCCTTCTTGCAATAAGGTGAATCGCAGTGGTTAGCACTCTGGGATCATAAACTGTTGAGATATCTGAGGATATCCAGAGATGAAAGGCAGAATGGAAGGATGAGTATATTTCATAGAAATGAGATGAGAAAACAAATAAAATATGAGACACAACTTACCTGAGGATATCCAGAGATGAAAGGCAGAATAGAAGGATGAGAGAAGAATCCATCTAACTGACTCTCATTCTGTCCTCAGGTATAGGATCAATTTACAAGTGTCACAGATAGTGTAAAATGACTAATATGAGTGCGCGGATATGATAGGTAGGAGGGCGCGCAAGTTGGATGTGAGAAGCAGACTGATAAATGACAAATAAGTGAGACTTGATAGATGAAATAGGATGATGAAGAAAGAATGAAATGGAAAATGAAATGATGAACATATGAAACAGAAAGGAATGAATAAGGAAAAAAGAAAATAGGAAAGAGGGGGGAATAGGAGGACACAAGTACTCCAACAAATAGGTTGTCCCGGATGAGTCCTTTCAGGACAATGAGACCATTTCTGGTAATTGAGAATAGGTTTTGGTGTTGAGTAAGAATGCATCCTCTTTTAGCAAGTTGGCCGGACTTATTAGGTTGACCACAATGTCTGGGCAGTACGCACAATCTTCAAGGGTGATTACTGAGTCATTCCAGTAAAGTCATACGGTGCCCGTCCCATGAATTTTGAGGTTAGCTTCAAGTTTTCCTGTCTCAATTTCCTCTTTCTCTTCTTGCATCTCAATTTTGGAGAAGTATTTGATGTCATTAAAGATGTGAATGTTGGCGCCAGAGTCTAGGAGAAGATTTGGGTTATTATCTGCGTTGATCCATAGGGTTAGGAGAGCATGGTAGTTAATTGCAGGTTGTTTTTTAATCCTGTTCTTCCATTTTTTTTGTTGTTTGATCCACCAGCTAGGGGCACTTTGGGGATGAAGATGGAAACAAGATGATTTGGCGTGAGGGGCATTTGGGTCATGGTAGCCCTCTTGGCAACGCATCTTTGCTTGTCTGTCATCTCTCTCAGTTTTATTTTTGGTGGCCGCTAGGGAAATGTTGGCAGAGGATTTGATTCATTTTTGTCGGGCCTTGCGCTTGTTATTAAATTGGATGAGATGGGTGAATACAACCTCAATGGTTAGATTATTCTCTATGTGCATGATCTGTTGCTTGAGATTCTTGAGACTTGAAGGGAATTTAAAAAGTACTAAGAATGGGAGGATATTGCTGGGGAGTTCTATTCCGACATCTGCCATTTGAGTGAGTTCTCACCTTGTTTCTGTGACAAAACCTTCTATAGAGTGTTCATTGAAGATAGAGTGAAGGAATTGGTTGAACACCCTAGCTCTGTTTGTGGTTTCATAGGATGCAAATTGGCGAGTTATTTTTGCCCAGAGGAGTTTCAAGGAAGTTATGTTTGAGGAGTTGACTACATTGGCGCGAGTTGTGCTGTCTAACTTGGACAGTATAATTGCCCTAATTTCCCGGTCCTTTTTCATAGATAGTTGTCCGCAGTTTCTCATAATGGCTTCTTTAATATCTTTGAGATCAAATAAAATGAGAACCTTGTTGCGCCACATGGAGTAATTTTCTTCATTGAATGGAGAAATGGCGTCAACGGCTGCCTTCAATGAAACTTGATGAAAATTGTCCGCGGCTCCTGTTATTTTGTTCATTGTGTCGGGTTTGGCGGGGATCTTCCTTTGGCTTTTAACCTTAATGATATTGCGCAGAAGAGACCAAGAACTAGAACCAACAAGCTAGATTTAAGGGTCAGACAAGGAAGCCTGGAGGAGAGAAGGAGGGAATAAATGAGAAACAGAAAACCCACAGCTTAGACTGAAAGTCAAGAGGATTTGAGGATAGACAGGCAGTTAGACAAGAAGACAATATTGGAGAGAAGAGACAGAGAGTTGTTTGAAGATGCTAATAGTAGGTTGAACATGTATTGTTAGATCAATTTGAGTCTTGAGATGAGATTCTAGTAATCTTACCAGGAAGAGATGATCAGAGGAGCTTTGAAGACGAGCCACTTGAGCAAAGACAACGGTTGAGATTGGAGATGGAGGAGAGGAAAGATTGATGATGGGACAAAGGAAGGATTAAAGATGGAAGAAAGGAAGGATAGAAGGTTGAGAGAAGGAAAGAGGTTGAGGTGACAGAGCCAGAAGAGTAGCAGTCCCAAAGAAGAGGAAGAGCAGAAGTGGAGGAAAGAAGAATTGTGATTGGAAGGTCACCGGGACCTAGAGGTAGTTTGGGGCTTGAGCAGGGGAGAGTATCTGGACCCCCGGGCGGGTACTCACGGAAGCGTGTGTGTGAGAGCCTACATCCTGGGGTTGACCAGAGGGGTTTGGAGTATAGGGACATGGTAACCAGGAGGGCTAGTTGAGGAATTGAGGGTAGATCTCAACATTTTTACACCCCCACCCAAAGATGGAAGGGGGTGGGAGAGTGAAAGATGACCGTGATCATGGGTAGATGAGGATCAATTGGATAGGGCTTGGCTTGGATTGATGGAGGAGATCAAGAGTGGTTGAGCCTGGCCAGTGGATTGACAATTGGATCAAAAGATGTGGGTGAGTTGGGAGGAGGAAGAGTACCTGAGACTGGAGTGGATGATGGTTGAATCAAATCGAGTTGGAGAGATCTGAGATGAGGATGGTTGATAGTAAGAATTTGATAGGGTCCTGATTTTAGAGTCCTGGTGGGATCTCAAGGGTGAGACTATCAAGGAAGGGGGACTTGAATTTAGCCTGAGGGGGAAGATGATACCGGTGAGAGTGTTGTGATAGTAGATCCGACCATCATTGGTACACTTGGGTTGCCAGTCAGCCCAACTACAAAAAACGGTGGCTGAATTGGGGGTTGTACCAAGGAGTGAGGGGGATGAGTTTGAGGAGGCAGAGGAGTGACGGTTGGAGGGAAGATGATTGATGGAGATAGGAAGAGAAGGAGGAGGAGGTGGTTTGGATATCTCGGGCCAAGCGGGTCTTGGCCCATGCTTTTGGCCAAAAAGAAGGGGGGAACAACAAGAGAAGGAATCAAATGCAATGCCTAGGTGATGAAACAAAGAGAGGCCTGTCCTAGACCACTGGGACAGAGGAATGCTTGGCAGGTTGAGGAAATAGGAGGAATGATACTGATACAAAAAAAAAATCAATTTTTATTTTATTTTATTTTATTTTATTTTATTTTATTTTATTTTATTTTATTTTATTTTATTTTATTTTATTTTATTTTATTTTATTTTATTTTATTTTATTTTATTTTATTTTATTTTATTTTATTTTATTTTATTTTATTTTATTTTATTTTATTTTATTTTATTTTATTTTATTTTATTTTATTTTATTTTATTTTATTTTATTTTATTTTATTTTATTTTATTTTATTTTATTTTATTTTATTTTATTTTATTTTTTTGGATAAATGACGCCTAAATAAAAGAATCGTAGATAAAAAAAAATTTGAATTTTCCGCATCTGGTCCAGGGTTTCCAGATTCGGTCACCACAACGTGCCAGTCCTGTTGGACCGCTGAAAAGAGCAGCGCTCTAAGGGATTTGCTCTGCCCCACCAACAAGTACGTATCTAAGTAGTGGTGGGGGTACTCCTGATGATTTCCAAAGCAGACCCATCGTCACTTCTGCCTGGTCACTTCTCCAAATTTGTTCTTTTTCCTTACCAATTTCCACATCCCGCAAATTACCTTCTTGTCGCCGGTCCGTGGTACAAGGGTGCCAGTCTCATGCATCAGGAGCAAGTTGTTCTCTGCCGTCATCAATTTGATCCACTTCTTGCGTTTTCTGAGGTCAGACATTGCCTTCTACACCGACACCACCTCACTTATGAGCGCCTCTTCTACCTCATCCTCCTTTTTGTCCCGTGCACAAGAGCGCCTTGATCCAGTCATGATTGCCATGACATCAATGACAGACAATACATTCTTGGAAGCTTTGTCATAGTAGGGCACGTATGCGTACCCCTTTGGAGGCGCCTTAACCATTTTTTATGAAGTATTGGAGGCTTTGCTGGGAGTCTCCGCAGAGGGAGGTGATGGTTCTGCTCCGGAGGTATCAGGGACTGGTGAGAATGAGATGGTTGGGACATCTGCCGTAGGGGTCGGAATAATTGTGGCACAGCCACACTTGTTCTGAGAATGAGAGATGGTTAAGTCCACCAAGAAAACCCTATTATTTGTGCTAGATGGTGATGATCTAATAGCCACGTCTGTTGGAAGTGATGTTGGAGTCTTCTTCAGCGCGCGTTTGGAGTTGTATGGGAATATCAACTTTGTAGGTGAAAAATTGCTGTTTACAACCACACGTTGCTTGTGCAAGTCAAGGAACCTTTCCATGTCCAAATACTGTTCATAGCCAAGGAAGAGCATTGGCTTGAACCTTACCTCAATATTCAACATGGGAGCTGTGTGCAGATTCACCGAGGACATCCACTTCAACAAATTTGACTGGAGTAGGTTGATGAGCATCAAACTGTAGCGGGCGGCCTCATCCCAGTAATTAATAGTGACTTTGCATTGGGCAAAGAGACATCTGATCTTTGTGAGGATTGTCTGATTGAACCTTTCAGCATGACCATTTGTTTGAGGTGAGTTGGCAGCGCCCTGTTCAAAGACAATTCCTATCTTTTCTTCCGCGTCAGATTTGTGTTTCAGGATATAGATCCTGTTAAATTGTGAGAAGTTGTCTATAATAGCCAGTACATACAATGCAAATTGCTTTCAGGGAGGAGTGATCTGAAGGATGTAAAGATGTAGGCAAGCAAAGGGCTTAGAAAATGGAGGAAGGGGGTTGGAGTGTATTTGCCGCTTTATCTTGCATTCAAGGCACACATTGCAGCAAGCCAATGAAGGGAAGGGAGTTGGAGTTAGGAGATTGTGGATTTTTAGGAAGTTTCTTAAATAGATATCCAATGGGTAACCTAGGATAATGTTCCAGTCAACATTGGCGGCCAATACTTTCACCATGTTAAGATTGGATAGGAGCTTGTGATTTGAGATATATAAATTACCAATCCTAGGAAATCTATATAATATGCCCTTGGCCAGTTTTATCAGAACCGTTCAATGTTTGTGAACAACCTGCCGACCGTGATCCTCCAGATGGCTTGCAGAGATAAGGTTTTGCGGACCTTTGGGAGTGTAGAAGACCAGATAGATGACGTTGCCACCAATTTTCAGCTTTCCAACGTGGGTAACCCTTATGTTGCCACCATATGTGCTCAGTTTCTAGGAGGTCAGAGTTGGTTCTTGCAAGAGTGACAGGTTATACATGGTTGACCTCAAGGCCCCCGAGTTGTATACAAGTTTGCAGGTGGGGTTCTTGACTTCAGAGGTGCTGTAGAATGTGTTCTTGTACACCAGGAATCTGCAGTCCTCTGGGTTGGTGGATTGATCAGCAACTAGGTTGGTCTTGTTGTTGTGGGATTCTGATCCTGATTCTCCGTTGTCCTCTTTGGCAATTTTGATGGAATGTGTGGTGCGGAGCTGCTTGAGTTCCCGATCAAGCTGTTTGATCAGAGCAGCCAAGGAGGGAGGATGAGTTGATGTTTGAGGGTTTCTATGTTTTGGAGCTACCAAGCGGGGTCTAAATTGAGAAGGACAAGATGTGGTGGTGGGTTTTGAGGGCTTAGCAGTGTGTCTGATGGCGGAGTGTTGAGCAGGTGGTACACTTTGAGGGTGAGTATTAGATGCAAAGTCTGGTGTCATTTGAGTTAGACTCTCATCAAGTGTCCTCAAGTAAAACTCTGGTCAATACCATTTGAAGCGTGAAGGGATGCAGGTTGTATAGATTGGACATAATGCTTGAGATGAGGTTGTCCATCCTCAAGCTCTTAATGAAGAAGATGGCCGCAAGAGCTGAGGAGATGTTAATTTCTTGCGTCTCACTGGATTGGCCTTTGATCCTTTTGGACAGATTGACGTAAGCGTCCTTGAATGCAGGTGTGTGTGGTCTTGTAAACTTACATCAATCTGTCCAAAAGGATAAAAGGCCATGTGGTCTTGTAAACTTTTTCCTGGTTTGTAGGTCAGGTTGACAAGCCAAATCAGGGGTTTGCCTATAACAATAAGGGAATTTTCACCATATTCCGTTGCCAACAGTTGATACGCTTTGCTGAAGTTGGACTTGCTTAGTTTGATACATGAAAATAGATCATGTTTGACTGAGTTCTGTAATAGGCTTAGGGCTAGCGCATTCTTCAATCTATAAGTCTTTGAATCCAGGTTGCTCTTGACCCACTCGCTCTTCAAAATTACCTTGTGTCCTTTACCAATGATTATATCTTTGAAGGCGCTTCTCCAATTGTGCCAGTTGTGGCGATTGAGCTTGATTATTTTCAACTTCGTGGAGTAGTCCTTGTCTGAATTGTTGGAGGGAGGGATGAGAATTGGGTGTCCTTTGGCCATAGTGGTGAGGAATCTAGACGTGGATGATTTGAATATCTACTCAGAGGTTACTAGGATTAAGAGGTTACTCTTGCTACCATGTTAATAATAATTGTTGAGACTCTTTATTTCAATCCTTATATGTAACCTCTGTAGGAGTACAAACTGAATCTCAAGAGTTACGAGTCTACTTGGCTTGACTAATCACAGACAGGAGGGTTGGTTATACTTGCAGATCAGGAGGTATAGCGTGAGACATAACAATCATAGAAAGTGAGGGAAAGGAATGGAAGAGGTGATAAACCCAGTAATGAAAGATGAAGAAATAGTTTGAATGGGAAGACACCAGGTCTTGTTAGCAGTCAATTGTACCTCAACTGATGCTTGTATTGGCTCCTCCTGGTTTCTGTGACGGTGGCCAAGGATGGGTTGTAACTTCATGCTGGGTCTAGGCTAGTTGCTGTGACTTTGAGATACGGCTTCAGGATTTTGAGACTGATGTTGGTGATAGAGGAAGGATAGAGAAGGAGGATAGTAAGGGATGAGGAAATTGGGGGTCAGGAAGAAGCAGGAGATCCAAGATGCTGGGGTGGTGCCTTGTAGCATCTAGGTTGGGTCAATGGGCAGGAGGAAGGATTGTGTGGTGGTTTGCGCACATGCGTAGCACTGCGGTTTTGCGGTTTCTCTGGGTTATCAGATGGCTCAAGGGATCTATGCATGACACAAACAATCAAAAATGACCATTATGGGTGGTATATGCCCTCCCAGGGGTTGTGCATTCTTAGACAACCATTTGGAGTATTTTATGGGCCCCCACGCATTGGAATACTTGGGATTGATAAGCTTCCTTAAAAGGAAAGGACTTCAAAGAGAAGAGATCCTCAGCCCATCATAATTTAAGGAACCCAGAAGACTGGGCCAACATAATATCCTTATCCCAGAAGTGAAACAAAGTGTACCACAAGTAGATTTAGAAGCTTGATAGATATTTGAGATAGCTGGGAAATGAAAAAAACAGGTAAAATCAACAACAGATTTGAGAAAATGAGAGAAAGGATGAAATACTAGCATCAGGCCTTGAGGATAATCTTGAAATTGGACTACATGAGTAGAAAAAAAGAGACAAAGAAGAAGAGAAACAGAAAAGGGGCACTAGCGGATGAAGTGAGTCAGAGACGCTGAAGAATAGGTCCACTTTGTAGGATCAGATATCTCACCAGGAAACAGAGCAGGGTTGAGAAGGGTTGATCTTGGGGAGTCTGAGATTTTGATTTGGTTTTGATTCAAGCATTACAGACTTGAGAAATGTTAGTTTCAGCAAGAGGAGAACTGAGAAAGAGAGAATAGGAAAAATGAGAAGAAAGAAAGATGAAAAGAGGGAGGCTGTCCCACAAAATGTTCAATATCAGAGCCCCCTTCTCTCCTCCATTATGCAATCCACTCCAGGCACTCTAAAACTGGAGTGTCCTCATCCTTCAAGTATCCCGCATCTCAGAGCATTTAAGTGCCATATAAGCTTAACACTCCTCCATGCTCAATGAGATATTGCAGGAAATGAAAAAGAAAGAGGACAAAAGGGAGATACTTTGAGCTGAGGGTCCTTTTGTCAGAGAGTCCATCAACAGGTGCAAGGATTTTGTGAGATTTATTTGAATTTTCTCAGCACTCAGCTTGTCTCTCATCCCCTTAGTTTTCAAGTCCAAATTCCTTGTGCCTGAGTTGGAACCAAAGCATCAAATTTTATCTTCTAGCCTGCTATTATTGATGTTCAAGAAAATGACTTCAATTGCTAGTGGGAATATTTTTTTCATCAGAGAATTGATCCAAGTGGCTTCATGGTAGAATTCCACCAGTGCATTCAATTCAGCATCCATCAAAGACCATGTGATGGTGCGCTGCTTACAACTGTTCCAGGACACCAGGCTCCCAAAAACAATGCAAAGGTAAACAGTTTGTGACTTGTGGGTCTCCAGATCATCCTCCAAAGAAGAATCCAAAAAGACTTGCAAGGGATTTATTTGGGGCCTACATGCAAGCTTGAGGCAATAGTGTTGAGTTGCCTTCAGATATTTTCAGGTCTTCTTCACTTTTTTCCAGTGGGTGATTCCAGGTTTGGCCAAAAAAAAGCCAAGCTAGACACTGCAAAGCTGATTTTGGGCCTGGTATAGCAGGCTACATGATTTAGCATACCTATTGCCAACTGGTAATTGATGTTGAGCTTCTTGAAAGCCTTGTGCTTGTCATCAGAGGCAGTTCTGAGTTGAATTTTGCAAGTAAGAGGAGTAGTTGACCCTTAAAATTTGGTAAGGGCCAGTTCTTCCAGTCCATGCTGAATACGATTTGGTTGAATTAAAAGTATCTTGTTAGGACTTACTTTGATTTTCATCCCAAGGATGGTGTTTGGGTCCTGGCACTTAGATCCTCTAAACTTCTCCAGAAATTTTTGTTCAAAATCTTTTCCATTGCCCACTAATTAGATCAAGTTGTAAACATGGAAGAAGAGACAAGACTTGCCATTGTTAGAAAGGTACAAGCACAGATTGCATGTGCATTCTTCAAATCCTATATCCTTGAACCATGTTGTGAGGGTTTTGTACCAATTTTTGGGAGCCTTTTTTAATCCATATAACAATTTTTTCAGTTTGAGAAATTTCAATTTGCACTTGCAGCCCTTTGGTGTTTAGATGATAACCTCCTCTTCAATTGGAGAGTGAAGGCAGGCTCTTTTGACATCAAACTTTTGCACCTCTTAAGACTTTTTGAGGGCATACAAGAGCATCAGTCAGAGCATTGATGGTTTACCTGTAGGAGAAAATGCTTTGAAGTAGTCAATGCCTTCAATTTGGTTAAACCATTGCGCATAGAGACGTGCCTTATATTTAATAGAATCACCATGGCAGTTTTCTTTGAGTTTGTAGATCCAGACCGTCCAAAGAGGATTGAGAGGTTCCAGAACTTTGTAATCTTCCCACATGTCAAGCACCTTGATTGAAAAAAGCTTGGCATCCATGGCCGCTACAAATTTCATGAATTCTTCACATGCCAGTGCATCTGCATAACTTTTTGGTTTTTATGAATGATAAAAACTGTATCTCTGAGGTGGTTTGATAATCAATTGATCCGTAAGGCTTCTGGTGGGTGGAGTTTCTGGCCACAATGGTTGAGTAAAAGGGAACTGAGATTTCTGAGGTTCCCAAGTGTCCAGTCTCTCCTCTTTGGATGACCCGGGATCCGGGGATGAACTTTCATCAGAGTATGACAAAATCACATTGTCAGGAGCTCCCCTGTATTTATTGAATTCTAGTGTCTTTGTGGTCTGAGAAGGATTTTTTTTAACATTCACTTGAGGATTCAAATTAAAATTTCAGCCATCCTCCCACAAGTAATCATTTGGAAAGGTTAGAATGGAATTCTCAGGAGGGGCCATAATCAGGAACTTGAAATGCTTGGTATGGACAATAGAATTGTGTTTGGTCAGAATGAGATAAGAAGGGAGGAAGGGACTCAAGCCTACTATCATGCCATCCTTGCCTTTTTCCTTAAAATCTTTTCCCTTCTCTTGCCTAGTGACAACATACACCCATGGATTTCCCATTGGTTTCACATAGTTTGCTTGTAGGGCATATCCATGTCCTTGGACCCACAGAGATTCTGATTCATTTCCTCTGAATATGTCAGCTTGCTACTATTGCAGAGCAAGGTGCAAAACTACAAAACATAAAATAAAAATAATAATAATATAATTAACCTAAGAAGAATTAGGAAAACCATGAATATAATACAGAAACGCGTTTTCCTCCCAAAAGTAGGTAGGGTCACTCACTGACCCCACCCTTGAAATCCAACTCCTTATATTTTTAAATAATTAAGGAAAGAAAGACCAAAATACCACAGCTCCACTATTTAGCTTATGGTCAATTAAATATTTGTCACGTAGAAGTTTCACACCTAAAATTCATTCAGAATTGAGGTGATGTTTATATTTTAGGAGTTACAGACGGAAATGTGTTTTGTCACAATTCCTGCACGCAGCCATGGCAACCAATGCACCCGCGCGCGGCTGAGATACAGCCCTGTCACTCCTTCAAGGTCGTGTATGCAGCCCCAGGCCTCTGAAAAGTACGCAGCCGCGGGACTATGGGTTGACAGAATGACAGGCGGCCTGAGAGGCTTAGGTACTGCTTAAAAATGCTACAACCCACACGGGAACATTCTCCATATGGAATAAATTTTGCGGTGCATAGTAGATAGTCTAAAAGTAGATAATATTTTATAAAAATAATTAAATAACCCTTATACGTTTTTTTGATTAAAGATAATTCAAAGTAACAAGAATGTCGAAAATAAGACAATGGCAAATTCTAAAGATATATTAAAATACTTTAATATACTTTTATGAGAATTTATAGACATAAATATTTTTGTGACATACTAAGAAAACTAATGATGTAAAAATATTACATGAATACCCATGACTTATATTTTTAAGTAATTATCTTAGTAAATCAACTGGAACTCGAAAATAAGGAGTAAAATCAATATCATGACTTTACTCAAGTTATTAAATACATAATGAGAACTCACCCGACATTGGGATTTCCGTAGAAATGTCTATTTTATTAATTATTAAATTACTGGGAACATTTACTAAGTATAATCAATTAAATAATAAATAAATAGGAAAGATTAGCTTTATTCACACATCCTAATATATATTATAAATTAGAATAATTCCCATAACCTGAGGAATTAGATGCTACCCGTGCTATAGAACCAAAAACACATGAAAGGCTACCACTGGTTACCCTGCTAACCTTAGTTTCCGTCCCTTTGAGCCCCTTTACCCGTCAGAAGGATAGTATTGCGACTCCAACAGCTATAATAAAGAGCTCTTTTGAGGATATTGATGGGCAGAGACCCAGTTATATTTATATCCAGACACCTTGCCAAGGTAATCAAGTACTTATAAGAGATAATTAAGTGATTTATGGCTAATTCTGATCAATAATAGCCGTCCTCAACCTCTTTTTAATCAATTAAAACTTCTGAACAACCTTATAACCCCAGTATACAGGTTTAACCCATCATTGCACGTCCCAAACAGATACCCAAAGGATTTAATAATATACCAGTGATTTTTATTATCCTTTCTCTGTTGTGGCAGCTTGTTTACAAGGCCCTGACACTCCACCGTGTATTTTATATACATATTATCTTTTGGCAAAATATCCTTTAAACTACAGAGCCCAAAGTAACCAGGACTACATGTTTTCATATTGAAATCCCTGAAGAGAGGTGTTAAAGATCCCCAATATAATTGTTGAACCTCTATAAAAATATTTAATAATCAATTTATTTATATTGATTTATAATGATAAGCTATAAACAAACCAATTAACCTTGCAAAAGCTTAATCCAAATATTATACGGATTTTCGCTGCATTTATTAAATAATATATTTATTATTTATTCTATCACCTCTGGTAGCTAAAGAATAGCAAGGGTCTTGGCATCCAGCAGGCTGACAGAAAATTTGATTGAGAATAAGTGAGCTTGCTTTGATAACTTTGTGCCAAATATTTTCTGGAAGTTGAGAATCCTTCAACATTTTCCTGGTTGATTCAATGATAGTTCTGTTTGCTTGCTCTGCTTTCCCATTGTTCTCTGGGTGATAGGGCTCTGAGATTACTTGAAAAATGTGATTCTTGTCTTAGTAGGACTGAATTTTTCAATTGAAAAATTGGGTACCACTGTCCAAGCACCCTTCCAAGGGAAGGTATCTTCTGCGTTGTTGCACCTTTTAAATCAGGGTGATGATGATGGCCAAGATTTTGTCCTTTGAGTTCATTGGGAAGGCCTTAATGTAGCCGGATGCCCTATCCACCAGGGTCAAGACAAAGCAATGGCCTCTGCGCAACTGTGGTCTGGGGGTCCCATGAGATCTAAGTGTATTTCTTTGAAAACCTTCTTTGCTGGTGTGGAGTTCTTCATGAAAGGTGATTTGTTTATTTTACCTTTCACACAATGAATTCACTCAAAGTCTCTCCTGGCCAATAGGGGAATGTGCTTAGTGATTTCTCCCAAGTGCAAGATTGAGGCGTGTCCATGGTTTCATTGGATTTCCATGAGATCTTCCTCAGCGGAGTAAACAAGATTGGCCAAGTGACCACTTGATTGAGAGCAATTGAACCTTAGAGTTTTGATGGTGTACAGATTGTTGACAATTTTCCCACCAAAAATGTTCCGACTGTCTTTTTGAGACCTTGAAGCTGTCCTTTGTTACCCTTAAATCACATCAAGCCTGATTTAACCCACCTGCACTCAGCAGGTTAATGGTTAAGCTAGGTACATAAAATACATTAGACAACTCCAATGTGAAATCATCCCAAACCAGCACAGCCATTCCCTTCCTTCTTATTGGCAGTTCAGCTCACTTCTACACAGTCTGGAGGCGCTCTTCTCCGCAAGGAGACATTTTTTTGAAGTACCTATTATTGTTGATCATGTGGATTGAAGCTCAACTGTCAAGGATAAACATGAATTGTGGGTTGCTGTGATTAATCCACATTGAGAGTCACGCAAGGTAATGTGGTGTAGGACCATTTTTGTTGATTTTGCAAGCTTTCCACTTCAATCAATCTTCCTTCCAAAAATCAGGTGAAAGCTTGGGATTTAGATGCCAAAAATTTTACTCTGAGTTTAGTCTATCTTTCTTGGGATTTTGCCAACCGTCAGAATATCTTTTCCACTCTCCGTTGTTGCCCTGTGAGTTAGAGGCAGTCCTCAGTTTTGTGTTTTTCAAGGCTACTTAAGTTTTAGTATTCTGATTATCCAGGGTGCCTTGTGCCTTGGCTTCATTGTTTAGTTGATTCAGGTGATTGAGAACATATTTGACAGTGAGTTCCTTATTAGTGTGCATGATTTGCCGTTTGATTTCCTTCATCCTCTCAGGGAACTTGAACAGCAGGAGATAAGCCAAACTGTCATTGGGTGCAATGATTACAAATTTTAGAATTTTCTTCATCAAGACCTTGGATCTTGTGATGAAGTCTTCTATTTTGTCCAGTTTTAACCCCAAATACAAGAAGTTGTTGCACATGGGAGCCTGGTTCAAATCTTGAGATGAAGCATACTTGTCCATAATGGCCTTTCAAAGTGGTTTGGCAGAATTCTTATTATTCCGCGTAACAATATTGCCATGCGTTGAGGTTTCTATCCTTGAAATGATGAGCAACTTTATCTCATCATTAACATCAATTTTGAGCATAGATGAGTTGTTGTTAATAGCAGTTGCACATCCAAAAACATCCAATATAGAGTCCATCTTATCTTTTCAGACACCATATTTTTCCTAACTGAGCCTTGGAATGGTATCCAGAGCAGTCTTGAGCAGGCTTGTCTGAATCCTTCAGAAATCATTTTTGTGTCCATTTTCCAGTTTGGTTGAGATTTGAATGGTTAGGTCTGGTGATTTTCCTTTTGGCCATAAACCATGATAGAGATTTTAGATTGATAACACTTCAAACTGGGAGCTGAACACAACAGGTACAATCAACAAAAGATTTTAGAACATGGGAGACAGGAGTAATGGCAACATCAGGCCTTGAGGATCATTTTGAGAGTGGAAAATGTGAGTAGAAAAACAGAGACAAAGAACAAGAGAAACAGACAAGGGGCACTAGCGGATTAAATGAGTCAGAGACGCTGAAGAATAGGTTCATGTTGTAGGATCAGATATCTCACCGGCCAACAGAGCAGGGCTGACAAGGGTTGATCTTGGGGAGTCCAAGATTGTGATTTGGTGTTGATTTGAGCGGTGAAGAATTGGGAAATGTCAGCTCACTGATACCAGGAACTTTTCCATCCTTGAGCTACAGCAAGTAATATTGGTTTTGGAATAATAATAATTCCAAGAAAATTATTTAAAATGCTCAAAAGGTTGATTTAGCAGCAAGTGCAAACTCTGAGTGGTTTGATTGGATTAAATTGATTTAAATATATTTTTAAAGAGGGGCAACAGTTCATTCAAACAGGGGATGTTTATTGGATTAAAACCTCTCTTCTAGGGGCTCTTTTGAACGGTGTGAGGACCTTGGGACAGTGAGTCCTAAGTGATTACTCAAAAGGGTTTTACTCAAGGGGATTGGGTGGACTGGCTGACTCACAGCACTTATACTTGGAGGAAAGGAGGAGATAAATAAATAATTTAAGCAGACACTCCAAGAAACTTGCAGAAACTCATGGTTGGAAGGGTCTCAGAACAATTTTTGGGGATATTGCTGATATTCTTCAATGGAATTAACAATTAATTATAATTAATAATTATACTATCGAACTGAGGCCATAAATAACTTTTTTATCTTGAATAAACACGTGATCATGGATGGAAAGGGTTCTGGATTGATTAATATAAAATTACTGGGGTTTAAACCATCTAAAAGGCGTTTTTTAAATACTTTTCTGGGGTAATAAGATCTTCTCAGGGCATTTAGAGAGGGTTGTGCTTGTGTGCTGAGGCTGGAAAGCTAAATAGGGCTATTTTGGAACGTCATCTTGGTTCTATCAACTGGCTAGCCTTTCCTGTGTCATATTTCTATGTCAAAAAATTGTTAGAAGTTATTTAAATATTATTTTGTAATTCTTATGGTTCAGAAATATTTCCTTATCTTGTATTACTTTATTTTAAGTGGCATGGATAGAAGTGGGTTTTTGTAGATTCTACGTCATCTTCTGCACATTTTTGTAATTTTTTAATAATTTTTGGTAGACTTCTTGGTTTGTTTTGTGGTTCATAAAGATTTGGCAATCTTATTTACATGACAACCTTCATTATTGTTTCTCAAAATTTATTTGCTTTAATGTTTTGATTTTCATATTTTCATTCAATTTTCTTAGGTTTCAAACATTTCCCTATCTGTCAGTCAATTTTTTACATATGCATGATGTATGCATCTAAGTTGTAGCATGTTCCTGCGGTACCTGACTGTTGGAGTTAGCACGACTGATTTTGAAGCGCACAGGCTTGACAGCTGCATGCAGGAATCCATCATCAGTCATTTTGCATGCGGTTTTCTTGACATGCGCCTACATACTGGGTTTCAGGCGTGTGTAATCTTGCTGTATGAATAGGGGGCTGCGCGTGGGAATTGTGTCATAACACAAATCCATCTGTAACTCCTAAAATATACACAACACTTCAATTCTGACTTAATTTTAGTTTTGAAAACTATACATGGCATTGTGTGTGAAATTTTAGAATTTCCAAAAAGGTGCCATAGTGGTGCTGCGGTTTATTGTTCTTTTCTTCTAAAATTATTAAAAGTGTAAGGAGTTGAAATTCAAGGGTGGGGTCAGTAAGTGACCCTACCTATTTTTGGGTGAGGAATTCATTTCTGCAATAATATATATGAATTTCCTACTTTTTTGATTTTATTATTTATTTTAGGTCTGTAATCTGCTTTGACAGGTTGCTCTTGTCAACTAGCAAGCTGACAACTACATTGGGGTTAGGCTGCTTACTAAATTGGGGCTAGGATACAGATCTGGCTTTCTAATTTGGGAAGATACCATGAGAGGATTCAAGGTGTGCATGGAGGTCATGACACTATGTACTAATTACAGAGAGTATGTGATACAATCTGCAAGAGGATGTACATAGGGATTCCCAAAGGATAAACCATGATGAAGTATGGGATAGAAAGAGTGAAGAAGGTTAGAGAATACGCAGAACCTGAGAGATTAAGTATGTGCAAGCATTGGGAGTCTGTATGTTTAATGCAAGAGGTTAGACTATACATAGATATGTAAGGCATGAAGATCCTGAGGATATTTAGTTGAAGGAAATATACTGGTAAAGTCTCCAGAGCCCTGTGGTTGAATTTTCCAAGGTAAGTAGATTAAACTGAGGTTAGACTGAGTTGGGGTGTCAATATGACAGCTTCCTGTTTCCAGATAGGTCATTAAAATTGGTGGTAGGAACTAAGACCTGATCACCAACTTTGGAATCAGACTTTTTGTGAGTTTTATCCCATCTCTGTTGGCTTTATTCAACAGAATCTTCAACATGCTTAGCTGCATTTTTGTTGGGTACTTCTATCATGTTCTTGAAATCAAGTGATTTTGGATGAATATTGATTAGATGCTGGTTGAGGTTATCTGTGGGTAATTTACGAATCCATCCTCTTTCCAGTATGAAGGGTGCTTGCTTAGTAGTAGAGTGTTTTCTAATATTCTAAGCCATTTCCAATGCTGGTAGAAGGCTAACTGAATAATGGAAGTAACCATCAGTATTCTTGTATTCTAGACCAAAGCAACAGAGCCTTCTTAGGATAAATTTTAAATTCTGGAAAATTCTTTCAGCTAGTCCATCTGTCTGGGGCTGATAAGCTGTAGAGAAGGCTAAGGTAGTTCCTAACATTTAATGGAGAGTTCTCCAAAATTCAGAGGTAAACTTGGGATCCCTATTGCTGATAATGATTTTAGGAACTCCTATGTCAGCTATGAGTCGGTTCCAGAATTGCATTGCTACTTCCATAGCAGTATCATCCTTATGGTTAGGTAGAAACTTTGCTTTCTTGGAAAAACTATCTACTTTTACTAGGACTGAGTTATAGGAATAAACTCCTCCAGGATTTAATACAGTTAAAAATTCCATGTTTATAAATTGCCACCTATTCTTGGGTTCAGTGATCTTTTGAAGGAGACCAAACCTTTTCCCATTAGTTCTATTAGACTTCTGGAAAGTTTCAAACCTAGAGAAATTCTTGATTGTGGGGTTTATCCAACAAATCCAACAAGCGGTTTGTATGACTTTATCCGGAGTTCTATCAGTAGATAAATGACCATAAGAACAGTTGTCATGAAAATAAGCTAAAAGGAGTTTGATGTGCTCTTCTTTGGTCAGGAATATAACACTTCAATGTTTATGCCCATAGTATACCAGAACATCCAATGTGGTGAACCTACCAGATTTTCAAGGATTTAGGAGAGGTTAAGTGAAAATTTAAACTAGTTCATATGGTGGTGAATTTCAGCCTCCTGGATGCAAAGACCCTTGCTATCCTTGAGCTAACAGAGGTTATAGAATGAAGTATAAACATATTATTTAATAAATGCAGAAAAAATCCGTAAAATATTTGGATAAAGCTTATTGCAAGGTTTATTGGTTTGGTTATGGTTTATTGTTTTAAATCAATATGAATAAATTGATTATTAAATATTATTATAGAGGGGCCAAAATTTTATTGGGGATCTTTAACACCTCTCTTCAGGGATTTCAGTATGAAAACATGTAGTCCTGGTTACTTTAGGCTCTTTAGTTTCAAGGATATTTTGCACAAAGATAATACGTATATGAAATACACAGTGGAGTGGCAGGGCTTTGTAAGCAAGCTGCCACAACAGAGAAAGGATAATATAACTCACTGGTATAATATTAAACCCTTTGGGTATATTTATGGGATGTGAAATGATGTTTCAAACCTGTATACTGGGATTATAAGGTTGTTCAGCAGTTTAAATTGATATAAAGAGGTTGAGGACGGATATTATTGATCAGACTAAGCCATAAATCACTTAATTATCTCTTATAAGTACTTGATTACCTTGACACCGTGTCTGGATATAAATATAACTGGGTCTCTGCCCATCAATATCCTCAAAACAGATCTTTATTTATAGCTTTATGTTAGTTCTCATTATTTATTAAATAATTGGAGTAAAGTCATGATATTGATTTTACTCCTTATTTTGGAATCCAGTTGTTTTAGTAAAAAATTACTTAAAAATATAAGTCATGGGAATTCATGTAATATTTTTACATCATTAGTTTTCATAGTATGTCACAAAAAAAAAGATGTCTAGAAATTCTCATAAAAGTATATGAAAGTATTTTAATATATTTTTAGAAGTTGCCATTGTCTTATTTTTGACATTCTGGCACTTTGAATTATATTTAATAAAAAATACGTATAACAGTTATTTGAGTATTTTTATATAATATTATGTACTTTTAGACTATCTACTATCCATGGGAAAATTTATTACATATATAGAATGTTCCTGTGTGGGTTGTAGTATTTTTACATGGTACCTAGGCTTCTCAGGAGGCCTGTCACTTTCTCAATCCATAGTCCCGCGGCTGTGTACTTTCCAGAGGCCCGGGGCTGCGTACACAACCTTGATGGAGTGACAGGGGTGTATCTCAGCCGCGCGCGGATGCATTGGCTCGCGCAGCTGAGTGCGGGAATTGTGAAATAACACATTTCTGTCTGTAACTCCTAAAATATACACAACACCTCAATTCCGACTCAATTTTAGGTATGATACCTGTACGTGAAAATATGTGTGAAATATTTAATTGGCCTCAAGTTTGATAGTGGTGCCATGATATTTTGGTGTTTCTTTCCATTATTATTTGAAAATATAAGGAGTTGGATTTCAAGGGTGGGGTCAGTGAGTGAGCCTACGGAATTTAGGGTGGAGAATCCATGTCTGTAATGATATTCATGGTTTTCCTACTCCTTCTAAGGTTAATTTTATTATTATTATTTTTATGTTATTCATATTACTTTTGCAGCTTTCTCTGCAATAGTAGCAAGCTGACATTTCCCCCTCCAAGATAGGGCCATACCTCAAAAAAATCTGGAGCATCTTTGGGAAAAAAAATTTCAGTTCCTCTTGCTGGCTCTGTAGTTCCTGAGATGTATTGGTCCATCAGGTATGTTATTCTCTGGTAACCATTCATCTTTGTCTTCAGATTCTCTTTTGTATCTTACTAATTACAGTCTAACTTCTTTTCCTTGTAATCTCTCTTTCTTGTCTCTCAATATCCAGCTGAATTTCTCTTTTTCTTTCACAGGGTCAGGTTCTATTGGGATTATTATTGGAGGAAGGTTGCTACCTTCTCTTGTTTGAAAGTGTTTGACTAGGCTTACAGGAGATACTGGGTTTTTTCTTCATAATTCTTCACCCAAGATTACTTCCAGAGCATTTTTGCCATGCATCTTTTTGATAACAAATAGTCCAACAAAGGCTGTTTTCAGCTTTCTGTTACCTGCTACGTTGTTGAATATGGTAGTGGATATCAAAATCTGATCTCCTATTTTAAAGTCAGGTTCTCTGTGTGATTTTTCCAATCTTTGTTTTTTGTATTTTACTGCTTCTTCTACACACTTTTGAGCATGTTTATAGGCCAGATATATCATCTTCTTATTTTCAACAGATGTTGGATGAATAGCGGCTAAGTTATAGTTTAAGTTATTCCTGTGGAGTTTTGGAATCCATCCTCTTTCTAGTATGTAAGGAGCATCTTGGGTAGTAGAATGTTACTGCTTTTATAGACCATTTCTAGGGCTGGGAGTAGGCTTACCCAATCATGGCAATAACCATCTGAGTTTTTGTATTCTAGACCAAAGCTAAAGAACTTTCTGAAAATATCTTCTAGGGTCTGTATCATTCTTTCAGCTAATCCTTCAGTCTGGGGATGGTATGCTGTAGAAAATGCTAGAGTAGTACCCAGTATATCATGTAGATTCCTCCAAAACTCAGAGGTGAATTTGGGGTCTCTGCCACTGATTATAATCTTGGGTATACCAACATCAGCTATGATCCTATTCCAAAATAGTAGAGCTACATCCATTGCACTATCTTCTTTGTGGTTAGGTATGAATTTTTCCTTCTCAGAGTATCTTTAAAATATAACCAGCACAAAGTTATATGAATGAGTACCTCCAGTGGGGAGGCCGGTGACAAAATCCACATTAATGATTTCCCATCTAGTTTTTGATTCAGCAATGTTCTGTAGGATTCCAAACCTTTTACCAGTAGTTTTATTAGATTTTTGGCAATTCTCACAGCTAGTAACATACTTAATAGTGATTTCTTTCCAGTCTATCCACCAAGCAGTTTTTTTTAATTTCTCCAAGTTTCTTTCAGTGGATAGATTCCCTGATACACAGTTTTCATGGCATTCCTGGAGTATGTGTTGTAAATGTTCTTTGTTGCTTGATAATAATACACTGGAATGTTGGGGTCTGTAGTAAAGTGGACCATCCCAAAAGTTAAACCTTCCTGCTTTATAGGGTTTAAGCAATGAAGCAGGTAGACTATTTATCAGAGCTGCTTCTGGGGATTCACATTCCATAATGGTAATCCGCAGCTTGATTTCAGGAGAGTAATTGTCCCTCACTAGGTTGAAGAAAGCAGTATCTAATTCACATGAGTGGATCCCCATTATTGGAGCATTTAATGCAAAAAGATTGATGTTCAGTATAGGAAAGATATCTTGCTCTTCTGGGTCATATGCTGGATTGTTAGAGTCATTAGGAAAAGCATTCCTACTAAGACTATCAGCATTCTGATGTTTAGCTCAAGCTTTATGCACTATAGTCATCTGTCCTCTAAACTGCTGTATAGAAATTTGCCACCTGAGCATATTTCTTCTGGGGGTTTCATTTCCATAGGAGTTTGGACAGCATTACAGTCCATGATAACTTTAAAATTGTTGCCCTCTCAGTAATAGCGTAGCTTTTCTAAAGCCCATACTAGAGCAAAACATTCCAACTGACTGGCTGCATATCTCTTTTCTGTATCTTTGATCTGTCTAGATATGAAGAGTACTGGTTTCTCTACTGGTCTGTCTTCTTCTATCCTCTCTTGATTTAGAGCAGCTCCTAAACCTTCCATACAGGAGTCAATGAAAATTTTCAAGGGCTTGGAGTAATCTGGTTGGATGATTAAAGGATTAGAGGTCATAGCTATTTATAGTTCCTCATAGTTTTTCCATGAGTCATTTCCAATAGGTTGTCTTGTTGCATACTTCATACAGACTTTTATTTAGCATAGCAAACTTTGCTATGTATTGTCTGTAGTAACTGCAAAAACTAATGAAAGACAGGAAATCTGTTTTGTTTTGAGGCATTGGTCTATTCATGACAGCGGCTATCTTATGCAGATCAGCAGATAGAGTTAGACCAGATACTATATTTCCTAAGGCTTTCAATTCTCTGTAGCCAAAGTTGCATTTCTTCATGGATAACTTCAATCCTGCTCTAGAGATTGTCTGGAGTACTAATCTTACTTAGTTGATATGAGTATGCCAATCATCAGAGTATATGATAACATCATTTATATATACCATCATCCATCCTTGTCTGATGTATGCACCTAGAACTGTATCCATTGTTCTCTGGAAGTGTGATGGGGCATTTTTTATACCAAAGGGCATCCTAAGATATTCATACATTCCAAAATGAAAGATTATTCTCATAAACTTCCTGCTTTCAGGACTTATAAGTATCTGGTGGAAACCTTTAAGCATATCCATAGTAGTGATATACTGGGCCTGGGAAAAGTGATGCAGAGCATGATCAATCCATGGTATAGGATAATAATCTGCCTGAGTATAATTATTGTGCATTCTGAAGTCTCCTACCATTCTTGACTTGTCATTATGCCAAGCTATGATTACATGCATTGTGCCCTACTTTCCTTAATATTTGTAAGTGTATCAGGTCTATGATATGTTCCTCAAGAGATTTTCTAGACTTAGGAATAGAGGGATAGGCTGGTCTTCTTAAGTTTGGAGGATAAGGAGGGTTAATGTCAATTTTAATACCATATAATTTCCTTTAATATCAGGAATGGGATGATCTTTAGTACAAAAAGCATTTTGGTTCTCAAGGAAAACTGTAAATATATCTTTCTTCTGTTATTCAGAAAGTTTCATATTCAGAGCTGCTTGAGAGAATTATTCTTGGTCAAAGTCTTCTAAATGCTTTTGATAAGTAGAGGAGGGGAAGTTAGATTGAATGGTGCATATCTTGAACTTCTTGTCCCAATTACCACCCAGTGTGAAGTATCTCCCTTTACTCTGGAACACATCTATACCATATAGACATAAGGCATCATTACCTAGTATCAGGTTGTCACATAGTCTGTTCAGCAATACGACAAATTGCACTTTTATTCTCCAAGATTGTTCAGTATGGTTAAGTATTATAGGAGCAGTCCATAATAAAATAGCATTCATGGTAGAGTTGCAAGAGCTAAATTTGGTTTTTGGGACGGGAAGAAGTTTTTCTTTCTAATTGGGATCCCATTTGTTTAAGAATTAAGCACAGACACATGATTAGAAAGTTCCACTATCAAGTAATAACCTAATAGGTCTGTCTTTATACAATCCTGTTGCATAGCAAGTTTGACCAGTGGTCTAACTTTTGCCGCTCATAGGTTTAACTGTTAATGATTTAACATTTTTAATATGTCTAGGAATTATGGTAGGATCCCATTGTTGGGGCAAACTAGAATCCCCATGGATGTTATTGATTTATCTAGAATGCCTATATTTCCTTCTTTAACATTAAAAGGGTTGGTCATAATCAATTCACATTCAGAAAGAAATTCTTCAATATCAGCTATATCTTCATATTTATGATTCCCTTCAACTACCCTCTCTCCTTCCAAGGCTGCTATCTTTCTTTTTGGTAATGGGCAGTCTTTTCTCATAGTACCTTTCTTGTTAAAATTCCAACAAGTTCCAGGCATCCTCTCTTTGTCCCTATTTTTATTAGGTTTCTTATTTTCAGAGGTATTCATCAGAGGAGGTTTTTCTCTGTTTTTATTAATTTTTTAGTTCTTCTTGGGTCTAGAAGGGACTTTCTTGTCTAACCCATTCATGTCTATAACACATTGATTAGATTTGGAAATTCAGCATCCATACACATCCTGCATCTTACACTATGTTTAGGATTTCCAGGACACAAGTTGGGAGTCTTTCAAATAATTTCCTCCTTATCAGCATCTGTATAGAAGCAATCCAATCTGTTATTCTGTTCCAAGCACCATTTGTGAGGTTTATCCTTGGAAGGGACAAATGAGAAATTTTTGAAATTTTTCATCATTTTTCTTTTCCACATTCTAGAACCAAATTGTTCTTTAAACAGAGGTTTCCAAAAATTCCATGGTAAGGATCCTACTTCTTCTCTTTTACTGAAAAACAAGTCCAGAGCTACTCCTTCAAATAGTCTGGGCAGCCTGACTACAGCAATAGCTTCTGGTAATTCACAAGAGTTAATAGTGTAGTCAATAAATTTAATAAAATTTATATTATTGTATTTTCTTTCACCAGAGAGATTGGGCCATTCAGAAATAAGGGGTAAAAGTTTGAGGGCTTGCTCCATCTCAGGGGTTGGACTAGGCCTGAAGGTGTCACTCCTATGCATTCCTAGTAAGGGTGGTGCATAAGGAGTAGTTGTTTGTCTGGGAGGTTTTGGTTCCTCTGTGGTACTCCTCAAGGGGTTGGTCAGATGGACTTATAAGTCTCTAAGAGCATTCTTTTGCATGTCCAATTCATTATTAAGAAGATACAATTTCTCACTAAGGGAATGAATGGATCTCTGAGCAGTGGTTACCAATTCTTGTTTTAAGGGGTGGAAAGACATAATAAAATCTTCTTGGATTCCTGATAACATATTCTGAATTGTTTGAATCTGTCTGATACTACCTTGATTAATTGTATCGAATAACTGTTCAGTTTTTTCATTGATCTCTTCCATTCCTACTGTCTTTGTCTGGTAATTAATCAATTTGGCTGCTACTGAGGTTAATTTGTCCATTTGGGTATAAACACCATCAAAATGATCACAAAAAATTTTGAAATTATGAAGCATATAATTAGAAAAGGAAGTAATTAAATCAGAGGTTTTTTTAGGCTCAGAATAAGAGGCTAATTTTTGTAAATCTTTTTCCATTTTTGAGCTAGGGATATTATCTGAACCCAATATTTCTTTCCCTTTGGCTTTGGATGGGAAGAGGATCTCTTCTTTCCTGATCCTTTGCCATTCAGTTGGGCTAATTAATCCCAAGGATTCCTTTTTTCTACTTAGGATTCTACCTCTTTCCTTGGAATCATTTTCTGAAGAGCTATCTGGGTAGCTTTTGCCTTGGATATTATCTTTTTCATAGATACCATGTCCTCTTTGGCTTGGGCTTCTTTGAACTCTTCCCAATATTTCAGGTGCTCTCTGACTAAGTCTTTGATCCTAGATTCCGGGGCCAGATTCTGCTGGGGTGGATTCAGGGAATCTTTTGTAATGGAGGGTGGCTTGATTCTACTACCTTCTCCCCCTCTAGGTTTTGGGAGGGCAGAAGTAATTGGTGCTGTTCCTTGTCCATCAAAATTTGATTCAGGGGTTCCAGTCCCCTCATGGTTGTCATTATTGGTGGTCTCACAGTCACTGGGAGCTTCTGACAAAGATCCATAGGAGGGAATTGTCCCTGAGGCTCTTTTGGTACGTCCATTCATATTTGAATAAAAATTTCATAAGTATTTTTCTTTCTATAGAAAAAATCTTTAAAAATAAGTTTTATTTAAAACCCACTCATGTTGATGTTCAAAGGTACCAAGACTTTATTGGGATTAAATTTGTCCTTAGTAGGTAATTCTACGGGGTCTTGGTGTGTTCCAATAAGGCCTTAAACTGCCCAATCAATATTTTCAGGGCGTCCAGAGATATCTTGGACTTTTTGATCCAATAAATCAATTTCAGTGGTGATGGTTTCTGGTACAGGAGGGTTCACTGATTTAAAAAGTTTATTTTATTAGTCAATAAAATATATTAATATTATTTAAAAAAATAATATGGTAATACAAGTTGTATACTTACTTTCATATTTCAAAAATTAATTTATAAGGTATTTCTTTCAAGCTTTATGTTTCCTCAATAGGGCCTTAAAGTTCATACTCCCCTCAAGATCTTCTTGTTCAAGGATTTTATCTAAGTGTTTAAGTGCAGATGAGATATTAAGTTTCTCAGCTTGAGTTAAAGCTTTCCAACCAGTAGGTTTATGATTTTTGATAAATTCTTCTTTTCTTATCTTTAAAAGATTTAATTAATAGATTATTAATTCTGCATTGGTTTTTAAATACACTGCAAAAGAATTATATGATAAATCATGGTTATAAAGTCAGATAAATTTATCTTTCATTTAATTTAATGTGAAATTTCTGGTCCAAGGTATTAAATATAATAAACTGGAATATTTCCTGGCCAGACTCCCAATTTTCAGCCTCCTGGATGCCAAAACCCTTGATATCCTTCAGCTACAAGAGGTGATAGAATAAAGAATAAATATATTATTTCATAAATCCACCAAAAATACGTAAAATATTTGGATAAATCTTATTGCAAGGTTAATTGGTTTGGTTATAGTTTATTGTTTTGAATCAATATGAATAAATTGATAATAAAATATTTTTATGGAGGGGCCAAAATCATATTGTGGATCTTTAACACCTCTATTCAGGGTTTTCAGTATGAAAACACGTAGTCCTTGTTACTTTAGGCTCTTTAATTTAAAGCATATTTTTTTCCAAAGATAATATGTATATAAAATACACGGTGGAGTTGAAGGGCTTTGTAAGCAAGCTGTTAAAACAGAGAAAGGATAATATAACTCACTGGTATATTATTAAATCCTTTGAGTATTTTTTTGGGACGTGAACTGATGTGTTAAACCTGTATACTGGGGTTATAAGGTTGTTCAGCAGTCTAAATTGATATAAAGAGGTTGAGGATGGTGTTATTATTCAGACTAAGGCATAAATCACTTCCTTATCTCTTATAAGTACTTGATTACCTTGGAACGGTGTCTGGATATAAATATAACTGGGTCTCTGCCCATCAATATACTCAAAAGATATCTTTATTTATAGCTTTTGGAGTCCCAATATTATCCTTCTGAGGGGTAAAGGGGCTCAAAGGGACGGACACTGAGCCTAGAAGGGTAACCAATGGTAGTCTGTCACGTGTTCCTGGTGCTGTAGCAAGGGTAGCATCTAATTCCTCAGGTTATGGCAATTATTATACTTTATAATTGATATTAGGACGTGTGAATAACACTAATCTGTCCTATTTATGTATTATTTAATTAATTATCCTCAGTAAATGTTCCCAGTAATTTAATAATTACTTTAATAGACATTTCTGTTGAGGAATCTCCCATCCAACCACTCACGCCAACACAGCCGCGGGTTTGCCTTCACTTCCCTCTGGTGTCACATGACTGTAACGACATCTTGCTCAATCTCTCAATCCCTCATCTGCTCACTCCTTCTCTCAAACCTGCTCATTCCACACACCTCCTTCCAATCCACTCCCTTCACTCTCCTCACTCGCTCCCTTCCTCCCCTTACCATCATTCCATCTTCTGCTTCCAAATCTCCATCCTTTACCCTTCAAACCGCTTCCAACCTCTTCTCAATACTGACTCCAATACGACCTGGCCTCCGATACGATATCAATACAATCATCGCCGTCACCCATCACCTCACAGCTCGGTTGATTCCTTTTGTTCCTGTTCACTTGTGAGATTGTCTCTCTTCCTAACCTTTTGATTGGTTACTCATCCTTGCTCAACCGCCTCAGCTTGCTCGCTTCTTCCTGTCTCTCCATTCTCCTCTCATCTTGTCCTTTCATTCCTTGCTGTTTTCCTTGAAGTGAGATTGTCTCCTCCTGCTTCTCTCCTTGCTTCATTTATTTTTTGTGCTTGTTTGTTGAAATCATCTTCATCAGTCTGCTGGTCTAGGTAATACATTTCTAAAAACTCTTCACGGTTAAAAGCCAAAAGGAAACTCTTACCAACCTCCAAGCTACCGATGGCCTCACCCGGACCAGCAGATTTGAACTCTCCACTTCTCAAGACACTCACCGACTCAATTCCAATCCTCACGGAGTCCAAATTCTTGCTATGGCGATCAAAGCTCATGACCATCTTCTCGCTTAAGGGAATCGCCAAGTGGCTTCAAACCTCCAAACCCAAGAAATGCCATGGCAAAGTGAACCTCAAACTACTTGGATATATTCTTGCTAAGCTGGACAACAGAACCTACATCAACTGTTTTAAGGACTGTCATCTAACCAACGGTATTTAATTATGGAAATCAATTAATGAATTTTATGCCTCCTTGCAAACGGCGAATCGATCTTGAGTTTTCTTCAATTTCCTCAACCTGCAGTTCAATACTAAATTTCTTGACAAATTCATCACGGATGTGCAAGCCTGCCTGATCCAAATTGCCAAAATTGGAATCGGAATGGAAGACGATATTGTTGCTTACTTGATTCTCTATAAATTTCCCCCTCAGCTTGAACATCTCAAGACCACAATCACGCATTCGCTTGGAGAGTCAAAAATTTATGGTGATCTGGTCCTTAGACACCTGAATCAAATAAAAAATGAGATAGCAGCAGGAACCTATGCCTCCGCCATGATGAATAACGCGACAAGACAGGAAGTAATCAAATGTAAACCCACCTGGCACAACCCACAGTCTTTGCACCCCAAGAATTAGTGTTGGTGGTTGTATCCCCACCTGAGACCTGGCCAGAACACAAACTCCGGTGAACACGGCATCTCCTCAAAGCCGCCTGTCACCAAAACGCGTCCGCAAACTTGTCTTACACCTTCGCCATGACCAATTCCCGTCAACTGACCAGAGACTCTGTCATCTTGGACTCCGGAGCCTCGCAGTCAATGTTCAATTCCGCAGACTTCTTTGAAAGCCTTGACAAGGACGACACTCAAATTCAAACTGGAAAAGAAAGCTCCATATTAAATGCCGAAGGCATTGGAACCGCGAGAATCCTATCTGACAACTGCACTGTCTACCTCAATAAATCGCTCTTTGTTCCCAATCTGGCGGTGAACCTCATCTTGTTGGGTCAATTGCTCAACAAGGGTTGCTCCCTCCATCGATCAGGCCCAGCCGGTTTCATCGTGAACTTCAAAGGTACACCAATTCTTTTTGGGGACATCAAAGATAACCTTCTCATTTTCAAAGATTTCTCGCTTCCTCAGTCTGAATTGGCTTACTCCTTCATTGGCCTGTCTGTCATGCACAAATGATTTGGTCACGTCAACATGAATCAAACCAAACTGATTTCGAAGGACTTCCCCCGTGTCAAATGGGAAAACCTTCCATGGAGTCCTGTGCTCTCGGAAAAATTCATCATTCTTCATTTCCCAGTCACGTTCCCTCTCCTTCCAAACCTTTTGCTTGGATTCACGCTGATGTCTGTGGGCCAATAAACCCTATCTCCAAGACCGGTAATCAATACTTTATTCTTCTCACCAACGACTACTCCCCTTTCAAGACCTGCATTCCAATCAAGCACAAGTCCAATGTTGTGGATGAAGTGATATAATTTGTCAAGCTTAACTCCAACAAGTTCAACTATCAACTCAAATGCTTCTACTTGGACAACGGCGGCGAATTTGTGAACTCAAGATTTTTCACCTTTCTCACAGACCTGGGAATTGAACACACCACTTCTGAACCTTTTACCCCGCAATATAACCCAATTGCCAAACGCAGCAACCAAACACTTCTTGAAGCCGCAAGAACCACGCTCATCGACATTTCCATCCCAAGCAACTTGTGGGATGAGGTTCTGGTTGGTTGTAGCAAAGTCCTTAATCTTGTTCCTTCTGTAGACTCCAAGGTGAGCCCTTCTGAACTGTGGCACGGAGTTAAACCCAGGCTCAGTTTGATTTGTGCGCTGGGGTCCAAGACTGTTGTTCTCAACCTGCTTCATAACCTCGGGAAATTCAAAAAGAAGGGCTGGGAAGGCATACTTGTAGGCCATAATTTGGATCTCAACTCCTATAAAATCTTCATCCCCGAACTCGGGGAGACTGTTTGTTCAAAACATGTCAAAATTTTTGAGGGCTTGAAATTAACTGTCCATCCTCTGACTTCTGAATGCCCCCTTGATCCTCTCCTTGATTCCAAATCCGATCTTCTTGACACGCTATCCTCAATCAATCACAATGATAAGCTTGTCAATCCAACTAATGTGGACGTCACTTCCGCTCCCGAATCTCAACCCATTCCACTCGATAGTCCGGATCCTCCACCAATGGAAAACTCCTTCAAAAGCTCTCAATTGTCGTTGGAGTCATCCAATGAGAGCAAAGTCTTAAGCCAACTTGCTCCACCTGCCAGAGAACTGAGAGATAGATCCACTCTTCAGCCGCCTCAACATTACGGCTTCCTCTCCAGAACAATCCCTTGAAACTACGCTGAGATGAAACGCTCCCCCAATTTCAAAAACTGGATCAATTGCATGAAGAAAGAACTCGACGGTATTGAAACGATGAAAGTCTGGACTGGGTGCCACTCTCTTCCAGAAGGAAAAAGAGCGCTATCTACGGTCTGGGTTTATCGACTCAAAACCAAACCCAATGGAGATGGACTCATCTTCAAAGCAAGATTGTGCGTACAGGGTTCTCGACAACTTGAATTCTTGGACTATGGCAAGACCTATGCTCCGAATGGTCAAATAACAACCCTTCGAACCATACTGGTCTACGCCTATCATCACAATCTTCCAGTAACTCAAATGGACATTAAAGCTGCCTTCCTCCATGCCAAACTGGACGAGGACATTTACATCAAGTCTCCTCCCGGCTATGACACCCCTTTCTCCTATCTCAAGTTGAATAAAGCTCTGTACGGGCTGAAGCAGGCCCCAAAATCCTGGTTTGACACCCTAAAAAGCTGGGTACTCAGTCAAAACTTCGTTTTATCTTCATCTGATCCATGCCTTTTCATTAACAAACTTACTCAGGTCTACATATTCTGCTACGTCGACAATCTTATGATCATTGGCAATTCAAGCGATTTCAGAAAAGATCTTCAATCCCGCTTCTCCATTTTGCATGAAGGACCTTTGTCAAAAATCCTTGGAAACTATATTGTTGACTCGCCGTCTGGACCATGCCTTCATCAACCGGCTCATATCAATACTGCCCTGTTTGAATTGGGACTCACCAATTCAAAACCTATCAACACCCCAATGACTCCTAATGTCAATCTCAAATTGGCCTCTGACAAAGATGCCTCCAAATTTGCCGCCCTCAACATCAACTATTGTTCATCCACCGGCTTTCTCAACTTCATCTCCACGAGAACTAGACCCAACATCTCATACGCTGTTTCCTCCTTGTCTCAATTCAACGCCAAACCCGGTCTGACTCATTGGACCAAAGCCAAGCACGCCTGGCGCTGCATCAAAACCACACGGGACCTGGGACTTTGCCTCAAAAACAATTCCTTCAAGTTTGATCTTGAAATCTGGAGCAACTCAGATGGCGGTAATGAAACGAATTCAAGAAGGAGCCACACGGGTTACCTAGTACTGCTTTATGGCTGCGCAGTGTCGTGGCACAGTAAACTTCAGTCAACGGTTTCCCTCTCATCCACCAAGGGAGAACTCAAATCTCTTGTGCTCGCAACGCAAGAAAAGATCTGGATCACAAACTTATTGAAAGAGCTCAACCCCTCGATCTCTCCCACATACTGCTCTCACATCGACAAAAAGGCTTTGAACAACCTCATCAACTTTGAGTCCCATTGCAACGTGCTCAAGCACGTAGACATCCAAGTAAAATGGCTTTGAGAGCAAAAGGCCTCAAAGGTTCTCGTCACCAACCTAGTGAACTCCGAGGAAATGCTGGCGGACGCCCTCACAAAACCATCAACTAATCCCTCCGTCAAAACCCTAGTAACTTCACTACTACAATCTCTCAACTGAACACGGCAGAATGTTGAGGAATCTCCCATCCACCCACTCACGCCAACACAGCCGCGGGTTTGCCTTCACTTCCCTCTGGTGTCACGTGAATGTCACAACATCTTGCTCAATCTCACAATCCCTCATCTGCTCACTCCTTCTCTCAACCCCGCTCATTCCACACACCTCCTTCCAATCCACTCCCTTCACTCTCCTCACTCGCTCCCTTCCTCCCCTTACCATCATTCCATCTTCTGCTTCCAAATCTCCATCCTTTACCCTTCCAACCGCTTCCAACCTCTTCTCAATACTGACTCCAATACGACCTGGCCTCCAATATGATATCAATACAATCATCGCCGTCACCCATCACCTCACAGCTCGGTCGATTCCTTTTGTTCCTGTTCACTTGTGAGATTGTCTCTCTTCCTAAACTTTTGATTGGTTACTCATCCTGGCTAAACCGCCTCAGCTTTCTCGCGATTTCAAGGGTGGCGTCAGCGACTGACCCTCTGTAATTGTGGATGGAGAATCCATTTCTGTAATAATATTTCTGTTTTTCCTACTCCTTCTTAGGTTAATTTTATTATTATTATTTTTATGTTATTTCTGTTAATTTTTCAGCTTGCTCTTTAAAAGTAGCAAGGTGACAGTGAAGTACTTTCCATAATGATTATTAGAGTCTTTAGTTCAGAGAAGTAAGCTTCTTTGATTGAGTTGAAAAGGGATTCATCCATTTCAAAAATGTGGATTCCTAGAATGGGTGCTTCAACATTAAGCATATCAATCTTTAGTATAGGAAATAGGCCATTGTTCTCTGGATCATTAGCAGGATTACTTGGATAATTGGGTACAGAATTTCTGCTTAAACTATCAAAATTTTATTTTTAGATTCAGATTGATGAACTATGTTAATCTGGCCTCTATATTGTTTTATGGCTATGTGCCACCTTAACATGTGCCTACCAGGAGTATTCATATTCATTAGATTCCTGACAGAATTGCAGTCTGTAATTACTTTAAAATTGGTTCCTTCCAAGTAATAATGCAGTTTGTCCAGAGCCCATACTAAAGCAAGAAATTCCATTTGTCTTGCTCTAATAAACCAATCAAGAGCTACTGCTTCAAAAAAACATGGGTAATCTTACAACAGCTATGGTATCAGGGAGTTCATAAGAGGCAAGAGTGTATTCAATAAAATTAATGTAACTGCCATGGTTGTATTCTCCTTCTCCTGAGAATTTAGGCCATTTGGTAATGGAAGGAATTAACTTTAAATATTTTTATACTTCAGGTGTTGGACTAGGCTTGAATGATTCATTACTAGCTGTCCTGGAGGTAGAGAAAATACTAGGAGTACTGGTGAATCTAGTAGTTTTAGCTTCTTCCAAGTAATGACTGGAGGGTTAGCAAAATTGATTTTAAGATCCCTAAGATCATTCTTGATCATACCTAGTTCCAAGTAAATTTTGTTACTTAACAAATCAATTTTATTGATTACATGGGTTGAAGGACTTTGACTTATTCTCCTAACTTCTTCCCTGATATAATTCATTGATAAAAGAATTTCTTCTTGTATGGTGTATTGAACACTGCTTATTTTTTTCATTAGATCCATTTCACTTAAGCTTATACTGTCCTTTATTTTTTTGACTTGTAGCTCATCAATTTTAGTTAGGGAGGTTGGAGTGTGGATCAACTTGTTGATCTTCAGATTCAACTTATACAATTGCTCATACACTTTACAAAGCACTTGCTAATAACAGTAAGATTGTGAGAAAAATTTGTTGAAAAGAGGTTGAAAACTCATACATCTAATTGTGGTACATTTTTTTCCACTTCTGGGCTAAGGATATTATGTTTACCCAATATTTTGGGTTCCTTAAATTCTTATGGGCTGAGGATCTCTTCTTTTTGGGATCCTTTCCCTTTAAGGAAGCTAACTGGTCCTAAAGATTCCAATTCTGCATTTAACCTTCTTCTTTCCTCCTTGGGATCAATTTTTGAAGAGAGATCTGGGACCTCTTTGCCAGAGATATGGCTTTTCTCATACCTGGTTGATCCTCCTTGGTCTGAGCCAGTTTAAATTTTTCCCAACAACTCACATTCTCTTTTGCTAATACTTTGACTCTTTCCACCTTGGTTGAGTCCAGCTGGGGTGGCGTAGGAGGACCTGTATCCTATTTGAATAAGATTCTGGGTGAGTGAAGGCTCTCCAATTTTTGAGTTAGTTGGGTTGGGGGCCATGGATGTTGCCTTCATCATCCCATGCAATGCTATGGTCAAGGGTTTGAGCCCCTTCAGTGCGCTTGTAACTGGTGTCCTTGTGCATGCGGGTTCCTCCAGGCAGAAATCCATAGGATAGTGCTCTACCCCTTGAATAGGTGTTGTGCCTACTATGGTACATAGCCCAGAAAGAAATATGAGTCTTTGTTGAAACTTTTGAAAAAAAAGGAAAAATAATATTAAAATAATATTTTTTGATTATTTTTTATTTTTAATTTCTTTTTATATAATTTTTAACTTACTTATAGTTAATTTCAAGGGTACCAATGCTTGGTTGGGGTCAAGACTGGTCTTTGGGGATATTCCAACGTGATCTGAGTTGGTTCCAATCAGATCCTGGAATAAATGCAAGGGAAAATCCAGTGTTAAACTGCCTGGAACATCCTGAATTAGGTCCTGGTCAATGAATTCACCAAAAAAAGTCCACTAAGGTTTATAAAACAACAAGTTTTATAATTTTAATATTTTTCCATAATTTTTATAATAATATATAAAAAAATAAGAAAATAATTATAATGATCACTCTTGTGATTTTTGTTTTTATTTTCAAATTCCTTGTTATTTCTTTTATAGATGAAAAATTTTCTTTGATAAATTTTCCACTCCTTGTGTTGCCTTAACAAAGAGTTAAATTTGATAACTCTTTCAAGCTTAAGTTGCTTATTCTTTATAACCTTTTGTTTAGAATAAAGCAATCTTTCCTGTTGCTGCTCAGGAGTTTTAATTATTGGCACAAAGTTTTGTATTTTTCTTCTTTTTCCTATTTGAGAAGGTTCAAATAATAATTTATCAATTCTCCCTTGGTCTTAAGATCCACTGGAAGAATAACAGAATCAAAAAAAGGGTTATAAGTATTTTTAATTTTTTTAAAAATGATTTTTCCTGGTCCAAGGAATAAATAATTAAAAAATTAATTATTTAAGGATGATTCCTCGCCAGAAAACCATTTGTCAGCTCTCCCATACCAGGAACCTTGCATTCCTTTAGCATCAGAGAGTGATAAAAATTCTGGAATAATAATAATCCAAAAATAAAAAATTTGTCAGCCTCCTGGATGCCAAGACCCTTGCTATCCTTTAGCTACCAGAGGTGATAGAGTAAATAATAAATATATTATTTAATAAATGCAGCAAAAATCCGTAGAATACTTGGGTTAAGCTTATTGCCAGGTTAAATGGTTTGGTTATTGTTTATTGTTTCAAATCAAGATTGATTATTAAATATTTATAGAGGGGAAACAATTATATTGGGGATCTTTAACACCTCTCTTGAGGGATTTCAGTATGAAAAAACGTAGTCCTGGTTACTTTGGGTTCTTTAGTTAAAAGATTATTATACCCAAAGATAATATGTATATAAAATATACGGTGGAGTGGCAGGGCCTTGTAGCCAAGCTATCACATCAGAGAAAGGATAATAAGACTCACTTGTAAATTATTAAATCCTTTGGGTATCTGTTTGGGACGTGTACTGATGGGTTAAACCTGTATACTGGGGTTATAAGGTTGTTCAGCAGTTTTAATTGATAAAAAGAGGTTTGAAGACCAATATTACTGATCAGAAATTGCCGTAAATCACTTACTTATCTATTATAAGTATTTGATTACCTTGGCATGGCGTCTGGATATGAATATTACTGGGTCTCTGCCCATAAACATCCTCCAAAGGGCTCTTTACTTATAGCTTTTGGAGTCCCAATATGGTCCTTCTGAGGGTTGTAGGTGCTCAAAGTGACGGACACTAAGGCTATCAGGGTAACCAGAAGTATCCTGTCATGTGTTCTTGGTGCTATAGCACGGGTAGCATCTAATTCCTCAGGGTATGGAAATTATTCTACCTTATAATAGACATTAGGACGTGTGAGTAGCACTAATCTGTCCTACTTATGTATTTATTAATTAATTATCCTTAGTCAATGTTCCCAGTAATTTAATAATTATATTAATAGACATTTCTACGGGTATTTTGATGTCAGGTAAGTTCTCATTATGTATTATATAACTGGAGTAAAAGTCATAATATTGATTTTACTCTTTATTTTCGAGTTCCAGTTGATGTGTTAAGATAATTACTTAAAAATATAAATCATGAGAATTCATGTAATATTATTACATCATTATTTTCCTTAGTATGTCACGCAAATGTTGATGTCTGGCAGGTCTCATAAAAGTATAATACAGTATTTTAATATATTTTTAGAAGTTTTCATTGTCTTATTTTCGACATTCTTGGTACTTTGCATTATATTAAGTAAAAAATAAGTGTAAGGATTATTTATGTATTTTTAAATAATATTATGTATGTTTAGACAGCCTACTATCCACGGGAACCTTTATTACATATTTAGAAAGCTCCCCTGTATGTTGTAGCCTGTTTACGCAGTACCTGAGCCGCCTGTCACTCTGTCAGCCTTTAGTCCTGCAGCTGCGTACTTGTCAGAGGCCCGGGGCTTCGTACACGACCACGACAGGTTGAAAAGGCTGGATCTCAGCCGCGCGCGGGTGCTTTGGCTGCTGCGGCTGCGTGTGGGAATTGTGACAAAACACATTTCCGCCCGTAACTCCTAAAATATACACAAAGCCTCAATTCCGACTGAATTTTAGGTGTGAAAAGTATACGTGACAATGTGTGTGAAATATTTAATTGGCCAAAAAGCTCAATACTGGTGCCGTAGTATTTTGGTTTTTCTTTCCTTAATTATTTAAAAATATAAGGAGTTGGATTTCAACGGTGGGGTCAGTGAGTGACCCTACCTAATTTTGGGTGGAGAATCCATTTCTGTAATAATATTTATGGTTCCCTACTCCTTCTTAGTTTAATTGTATTATTATTATTTTTATGTTTATTTTTGTTACTTTTGCTGGTTGCTCTACAATAGTAGCAAGCTGACAAAATGAAAGAGCTGAAATAATAGATAATTCAAGAGCTGATGCAAGTTTTAATTGGTTTTTTTAAGAGTGTTTTCAATATGTTATAAAAAGAGGGGCCATAGTATTATACTACTGGGGATCTTTCTAGACAGACAAGCTCTTGTCAAGGGGCCTCCTTTGGAAGTTTCAGAACCTTTGAATTGATAATGGGTGCCTTAGAGATTTCTATCCACTAGTGTGGCCGTGAAAAAAAGAACAATGGCCAAGGCAGGACAAGAAACACCTATACTGAGCAATAATTCCACAAAAAGCCTGCAAAGATTCAGGCAAAGGGTTTCAGAGCAGTGGGGGTTGATTGCTTGACTATAATTTCATGAATCAGGTTGATTTCTTTAAGAAACAATATTAATACTACAGAAAAAGTAATAAATCACTTGCTTATCTCTTTATAAGCAATTGATCAACAATGATACGGTTTCTGATAGATAATAATAAATTCCTGGTAAACTGATGGGGAATAATGGATCCAAAGAGGTCTGCATAAATACCTTTTGGAGTGATAATGAGCTTCTCAGGGCACGTAGAGAAGGTTATGCTCATGGGCTGAGGCTGGTAGGCCATTCAGGAAAATTTTAGCACGTCCACTTGATTCTTTAAATGAGCTCCCCTCAGAACTGCTGAATTTCTGTACTATTTTAGCCACAGGTTCTCTTAATATGTTAAGGGTTTAATTCTGATCATTCTACACTTCTCCTTTATTTGTACTCTTAATATTTGTTTAAAGTAGACAGGGGTGGATATTCAATGATTTTCCATCATCTGATGAGTACTTAGGTAATTTTTAAAAAATGTTTGGAAACTCCTTGTAGTGTTTTGTGGTCTTCAAAGATCAGTATCTGTCTGTTTTGTGGTAAAATTCAATATTTTATTTATTATTTAAAATATTTTTAAATCAATTATATAATACTTTTATTATGTTTTAAAGGTTTTTAGAGAATTTTCAATGCATATTTCACCTTATTAAATATTCCAGGTAAACCCTACTAGGTTGTAGCTCCTGTGAGCGGTACCTGCTTGTCAGATTTGTCACAACTGATCCTGACATCGGTATCAGTCTTTTCAGATGCGTGCGGGGTAGGATATGCTGTGTGCATGGAAAGCTTGGCTGCGCACAATACTTCTGTACACAGGAGAGTGATGCGTAGAGGTTGTATAGGGACGCAGGGCTGCGCACGGGAATTGTGACATGATACATTCCCATTTGTAACTCCTAGAATATACACAACACCTCAATTCTAACTGAATTTTAGGTGTGAAACCTATACGTGACAATACATTTGAAATATTAAGTTGGCCAAAAAGTGCCATATTGGTGCCATGGCCTTTTTGGTCAATTTTTATTTAATTATTCAAAATGAGAAGGATTCATGTTTCAAGGGTGGGTTCAGGGAATGAACATACTTTTTCTTGCATGGGAAATCTATTTCTGAAAAAATATTTATGGGTTTCCCACTCATTAATATTTTATTGATTTTTATTTTTATTTTAATTTTTATTTTCTGTTTTTTTATTTTATTTTTTTATTTATTTTTATTTATTTTTTTTACTTTTAAAGGTTGCTCTTCAAATTTTAGAAAGCTCACATAAAAGGATTACTTTCAAGAAGGGTGTGTATAATTTACTTGGGAGATGGATTGTGCAAAACCTACAAAAGGGTAAAAGTCAGTAGGATCCCTAACTAGGTGTTTATCCGGAATTATTCTTGATGAATGGGCCAATAAGCAAGAATTAAGGGTCCTGGAAGTTTTTGGTGGGCCTGGCTGAATGGTTGATTGTTTATTTTGGCCAAAAAATAGGGATTCCGGAGTTTTGGTCTATAAATTTATCAGAAAGTGATCCAAAATCACACACTTATTTCTTATAAGGGTTTGATGTCTTGAGAAGGAAAATTTCTGAATCAATAATGACTATATGAATTGATTAATGAGTTGGAAATGGCTGGGTGAAGGGCCTTTATTTATATTGTTTGGGGTCCCCTCATGGTACAGTCTTTTTACCAGCCAAAGGAGGGTGACCCAGACTAGTGCTGAGGCCAAAATGCCATCAGTTTGTTCTTGTAGACCTGCTCTAGTCACTAGAAAGGTACAGGGAGCCCTATTTCATCATGCTTGGGGCTTGATACATTTTTGTGTACCCTCAATGACCTCACTGTAATGACCAAAGAGGTAGTATTCAATTAATATTTTTAAATGTAAGTCATGGATTCCTGAGGCCAGGGGCTTGAAAACATGCTCTGGGGACCTCATTCTGCAGGAATATTTTGATTCTGCGGCTCTTATTTCCATATTGGTGTATTTTAAAGTCACTTAAATGGACAGTACACCCCTAGTTGTGAATATTTACGCACATTTTTAGACACCAGCAACACAGGAAGGAGTTTTTTGTATTTTTGGTGTCTTGTGAGACATCTAGCACAAAGCTAGGCCTCTGTTTATCATTAGTACCCACTCTCAGGGTGTTAAAGTAACTCATATGCACCCCTTTGGGTAAAATTCTTCTGTACAAATCCATTTACAGGGGCCCTGACAACCTTTGATATAGTTTCAAAAAAAGCGCTCAGGGACCATTTTTTGAGATTTTCAGTTTGTTTATCCCTTTTCATACTATTCCCTTTCCCATCGTGGCGCTCTTTGGGCCCAATGTGGTGTGGAACAGGGCTGTGGGGTGTATTGGAGGTACATCACAGCCTGGTTTCTGCTCTTGGGAAGAGGGAGGGGTCTAGCTAGACGGTTGGTTGCCTTGCGTGATGGCCCAGTCAGTTTCTAGGGGCCTCTGCAAGCTATTCAGTCAACTAAAGGTGGGAGTTGCAACTGGAAGCAATAGCGGCACAAGGTGGTCCCTCAACTATTTGCGGACTGGTCATCCACAACTTACTTTCAGGGTGGTTGCTTGACTACAAGCCAGTTAGTTGATAGCAAATGCCTTATGCGGTGTTTGCCTGGCTAGCAACTTCCTCAGGCTTGCGCAAGGTAGTCTATTGACTGCTCACGGAGCCAGCTTGTAACCTAGCTTTATTTCCTGGTTTTGGGGGATCCACTGCTGTGTTCCAGCTTCTTGGCAAAAGAATATTTTTCAACAACTCCTAAAATATATATAATTTGGGGTTTCTGACCAAATTTTACATCAGAGCCATATACCTGCAAATGAGATGGGTGTGATACCCAGGTGTATTATGGTTACACCTGAAGCAGTAGTATTTTGGGGGTGGTTCCAGTGGGTGACCCTACTTACATTGGCACCAGGAATTCATTTCTTTAATAATCTTTTTTGATTTGTTACAAGTTAGGGTTTTTATTTATTATTTTTATTTAATTTATTATTTCCATATTTTTGTATTATTTATTTATTATTATTCATTCATTTGGATATATTTTATTTTTTGAGGATTTAGTCAGTTGGTTCTGAATAGTAGCAAGCTGACACCAAGGCAGGAGAAGGATTAATTCTATTGAAGGAGAAGATTATGATAACAATCCCAATGACCAACTTGATGACCCTGACAGATCAATCTCCAAGTGTGATTTAATGACCAGTAACCCCATCAATGCTATTGAAGGTAGTTTAGATTCTTCCCTGGAAATAAACTCTGTCAATGAAGATTCAAACTTTCCAAAAAAATGGAATCCCATCATCAAGATTCACCATGTCTCTGCAGCTAAACCGTTGACCCTCAAGCCTTCTGCTGGAAAAAGTTACACTTCTGGCAAATATTGCTATGCTACTGGTCTACTCCAAGGTTAGCCTGTGAAGCTACCCCTGGAAAGTGGGGCTTTTTGATCTTGAGTTAGATTAACTTACTTGAAAAAAAAATTAAATTGGAAGGTCAACTTATTACAAGTACCTCAGGCTAAGCTTATCAGTTGTAAATCATCCCTAAATTCTATTGGAGTGTGGTCTTCAGACATCATACACCCTCATTCTAAAGGGTGACTCAAAATGAAAATGGAATTTTTAGTACTTAAGAATGGATAAGGTCACTACCTTATTTTATGAAATGATTATCTTTGTTTGTGTGAAATAGATGTATTCCAGAGTAAGGTTAGATACTTTTCTTTAAAAGGACATTGGAGAAAGAAGTTCCAAAAATGCCATGTCAATGCTCAAACTTTGAATCCCACCTATGGGAACATTTGCAAACCTTTAAGAAAGATTATTCTATCAAGCAGCTTTGAACTACCTGCTCCTTCAAGACCAAAAACAGGGCTTCCTCCAAGTTTGCTTGGGAAACCAAAATGTTTTCTGCACCAAAGGCACCCTATTTGTAATATAAAAGGACATGACATGATTCTAACCTTGATCTTTCACCCTCCTGGATGCCAATACCCTTGCTATCCTTTAGCTATCAGAGGTGATAGAATAAATAATAAATATATTATTTAATAAATACAGGAAAAATCCTTAAATATTTGGATAAAGCTTTTTGCAAGGTTAATTGGTTTGGTTATGGTTTATTGATATAAATCAATATAGATAGATCAATGATTATATATTTTTATAGAGGGCCACAATTATATTCAGGATCTTTAACACCTCTCTTCAGGAATTTCAGTATTAAAACACGTAGTCCTGGTTACTTTGGGCCCTTTTGTCTAAAGGATATTTTTCCCAAAGATAATATGTATATAAAATACACAGTGGAGTTTTGGGGCTTTTTAACCAAGCTTCCACGACGGAGAAAGAAAAATAGAACTCACTGCAGTAATATTCAATCCTTTGGGTATCTGTTTGGGACATGCACTGATGGGATAAACCTGTATACTGGGGTTATGAGGTTGTTCAGCAGTTTATATTGATAATAAGAAGGTTGAGGACGGATATTATTAATCAGACAAAGCCATAAATCACTTACTTATCTCTTATAAGTATTTGATTACCTTGGCAAGGTGTCTGGATATAAATATAACTGGGCCTATCGGTACCAATATCTTCTAAAGAGCTCTTTATTTATAATTTTTGGAGTTTCAATATTTTCCTTCTGAGGGGTACAGGGGCCCAAAGGGAGGGACACTGAGGCTAGCAGATCAACCAGTGGTAGCCTGTCACGTTTTCTTGATTCTGTAACACGGGTAGCATCTAATTACACAGGGTATGGGAATTATTTTACTTTATAATTGATGGTTGGCGTGTTAATAACACTAAAAGGTCCTTTTTATTTACTATTTAATTAATTATCCTTAGTAAATTTTCCCAGTAATTTAATAATTATTTTACTAGACATTCCTACAGATATTCTGATGTCAGGTGAGTTCTTACTATGTTTTAAATAATTGGAGTAAAGTCATGATATTGATTTTACTCCTTATTTTCAAAATTCAGTTGATTTACTAAAATGATTACTTAAAAGTGTAATTCATGGGTATTCATATAATATTTTTACATAATCAGTTTTCTTATTATGTAAAAAAGATGTTGAAATTTAAAAACTCTCATAATGTTATATCAAAGTATTTCAATATATTTTTAGAAGTAGTCATTGTCTTATTTTCGACATTTTTGTTACTTTGAATTATATTTAATAAAAAATACGTATAAAGTTTATTTAAGTATTTTTAATAATTTGATGTAATTTTAGACTATCTACCATCCATGGCAACATTTATTACATATGTAGAAAGTTCCCTTGTAGGTTGCAGCATATTTACATGGTTCCTAGCTTTGTCAGCCTCCTGGATGCCAAGACCCTTGCTATCTTTTAGCTACCAGAGGTGATAGAATATATAATAAATATATTATTTAATAAATGCAGGAAAAATCTGTACAATATTTGGATCAAGCTTATTGCAAGGTTAATTAGTTTGGTTATGGTTTATTGTTATAAATCAATGTAGATAAATTGATGATTAGATATTTTTTATATTGGGGCCACAATTATATTGGGGATCTTTAACACCTCTCTTCATTGATTTCAATATGAAAAAACGCAGTCCTGGTTACTTTTGGCTCTTTCGTTCAAAGGAAATTTTTCCCAAAGATAATATTTATATAAAATACATGTGGAGTCGCAGGGCTTTGTAACCAATCTGCCACAAAAGAGAAAGTATAATAAAACTCACTGGTATATTATTAGATCCTTTGAGTATCTGTTTGGGACATGCACTGATGTGTTAAAGCTGTATACTGGGTTTAGAAGGTTTTTCAGCAGTTTAAATTGATAAAAAAAAGGTTGAGGACGGTTATTATTAATCAGACTAAGCCATAAATCACTTACTTATCTCTTATAAGTACTTTTATTGCAAGGTTAATTAGTTTGGTTATGGTTAATTGTTATAAATCAATGTAGATAAATTGATGATTAGATATTTTTTATAGTGGGGCCACAATTATATTGGGGATCTTTAACACCTCTCTTCATTGATTTCAATATGAAAAAACGCAGTCCTGGTTACTTTTGGCTCTTTCGTTCAAAGGAAATTTTTCCCAAAGATAATATTTATATAAAATACATGTGGAGTCGCAGGGCTTTGTAACCAATCTGCAACAAAAGAGAAAGTATAATAAAACTCACTGGTATATTATTAGATCCTTTGAGTATCTGTTTGGGACATGCACTGATGTGTTAAAGCTGTATACTGGGTTTAGAAGGTTTTTCAGCAGTTTAAATTGATAAAAAAAAGGTTGAGGACGGTTATTATTAATCAGACTAAGCCATAAATCACTTACTTATCTCTTATAAGTACTTGATTACCTTGGCAGGGTGTTTTGATATAAATATAACTGGGTCTCTGCCCATCAATATCCTCAAATGAACTCTTTATTTATAGCTTTTGGAGTCTCCATATTATCCTTCTGAGGGGTACAGGGCCTCAAAGGGATGTACACTGATGCGAGCAGGGTAACCAGTGATAGCCTGTCACGTGTTCTTGGTGCTGTAGCACGGGTGGCATCTAGTTCCTCAGGGTATGGGAATTATTCTACTTTATAATTGATATGAGGATGTGTGAATAACACTAATCTGTCCTATTTATGTATTATTTAAAGAATTAGTAAATGTTCCCAGTAAGTTAAAAAAATTTTAAATAGAAATTTCTACAGATATTCCGATTTCAGTTGAGTTCTCATTATGTATCAAATAATTGGAGTAAATTCATGATATTGATTTTACTCCTTGTACTAAAATTTCAGTTGATTTACTAAAATAATTACTTAAAAATATAAGTCATGGGAATTCATGTAATATTTTTACATCATTAGTTTTCTTAGTATGTCACAAAGAATTTTGATTTCTATAAATTCACATAAAAGTATATTAAAGTATTTTAATATATTTTTAGAAGTTGTCAGTGTCTTATTTTTGAAATTCTTGGTAATTTGAATTAAATTTAATAAAAAATATGTATAAGTGTTATTTAAGCATTTTTATATAATATTACGTACTTTTAGACTATCTAGTTTCCAGGGGAACATTTATTACATATGTAGAATGCTCCCATGTGGGTTTTAGCAATTTTAGGCGTTACCTTTGTTTCTCAGGCCACCTGTCACTTTGTCAACCCATAGTCCCGCAGCTGCGTAATTTTCAGAGGCCTGGGGCTGCTTACAGAACCTTGGTGGAGTGACAGGGCTGTATCTCAGCCCCGCGCGGGTGCATTGGCTGCCACGGCTGCATGAGGGAATTATGACAGAACACATTTCCTTCTGTAACTCCTAAAATATACACAACACCTCAATTCTGACTGAATTTTAGGTGTGAAACCTATATGTGAAAATATGTGTGAATTATTTAATTGGCCAAAATTTCAATAGTGGTACCGTGGCATTTTGGTTTTTCTTTCCTTAATTGTTTAAAAATATAAGGAGTTGGATTGCAAGGGTGGGATCAGTGGGCGACCCTACCTAGTTTTGGGCGGAAATTCCATTTATGTAATAATATTTATGGTTTTTTTTACTCCTTCTTAGGTTTATTGTATTATTATCATTTTTATGTTATGTCTGTTACTTTTCCAGCTTGCTCTGCAATATTAGCAAGCTGACGTTCCCCCACTCCAAGATATGGCCATATCTGAAAACAATCTAAAGCATGTTGGGGAAAAATTGTTTTGGTTCCTCTTGCTGGCTCTGTAGTTTCTGAAATGTATTGGTCCATCAGGTATGTTATTGTCACGACTGCCCCTGGCGTGCAAGGGGCTAAAGGCACAGGCACTACTACTCATAGAACTCAAGGATGTTTGATTGGATTTCAATGAAAGAGATGAAAGGAGGAGTACAAGTGATGAGAAGAGGAAGGATGAGAAGACCAGTCAAGGAGGTTGTTGAAGAGAGAGTTGTTGAATCCTATAAGAGTAACACCAGGAAGGGGCAAGGTGATATGAGTTAAGCAGGTTGGGTGAAGGTTGTCTTGTGCTGAGATGACACCTACTGGTAGAGGGACTAACCAGTAAGAAGTAGTATACTAATTCCCTGGGGGGAATTAGGCCAGGAGGGAAGGAGAGGCCAGTATATGTGAGAGCTGAGAATGAGGCCTTGAGAGATGAGTGGCTGGTGTTGCAGGTTGGAGTTCCCATGGTATTACATGTTGAATGATTGGGCTGGAGGCTGCAGTTGACTAATTGGGTGATGGCCCTCTCAAGGAAGGTTTGACATGTACTGATCTGGAGTCCTGGGAGTATGGGCTGAACAGACAGTGGAGAGTATGTAATATGTATATACTAAGTGTAGTATGTACTAACTCATATACCAATTGGGTTGAGGAGTTATGAAGGTTGTACCAAGCCATGGAGAGAGTGAGAGGTCCTGAGAAGGTTGGCTGAATAACATGACAGGTGAGGTGTACATGGACATAGAGCTTATACCATACAGGGAGAGGGTGAAGCTGGTGGAAGAGGATGGAGACTGCAAGAGATGCAGAGGTAGTACTATCTGGTAGAAGGTACAGGAGTAGTGAAGTTGGGTTTGATATGAGGGTGAGTTTGATGAAGAGATTGGATTGGTTTAGTTGAAGGAGTGTCAGAACTACGGTTATGACAATACCCCCCCTGAAAGGGAAGGGGCAGCTCCTGATTCCCAAAGAAGGATGTGCTGGGGGTGAGGATTGAGGTCTGCTGTACTTGATGGTTGGAAGCTGGCGGGCTTGGAAGCAAGGTTAAATAGCTTGAAGCATAGGAAGTGTTGCACAGTGTCTGAGACTCAAAGTTTGAGGTTAGAATGGGAGTTTGAAAGGTTGAAGTTTGAATTTGGAGATTTGAAGTTTGAGAAGTTTGAGAAGTTAGGCAAGTTGAATAGTCCAAAGTTCCACGTTCCGCAAGTTTGACTGGTTTGATACTTGAAGTTCAAAGTTTGACTTTGAAGTTTGACTGGTTTGACTTTGAGGTTTGACTGGTTTGACTTTGAAGTTTGACTGGTTCAACTTTGAAGTTTGACTGGTTTGACTTCAAAGTTAGACTGGTTCAAATTTCACGTTTGACTGGTTCAACTTTGAAGTTTGACTGGTTCAACTTTGAAGTTCAACTGGTTTGACTGGTTCAACTTTGAAGTTTGACTGGTTTGACTTCAAAGTTTGACTTGAAGGGGGTTGGAGAGGATTGGAAGGTATTTAAAAGGGACTGAGGGGGATTCTTCCTTGGACTGTGTTGTTGATGAGAGTGCTCCTGGAGAGATTGGATGAAAATGAAGAGAATGAAAAACATAAAGGAAGAGAAGAGAGAATGGAAAGAGGAGGTTATGGAAGATGGTTGAAGAGGTTGGAAGTATTTGAGATGAAAGCTTATTGGAGGGTTCTGGTTTCTTAAAGATTGGTTTGAAGTGCTGATGGTGATGAATATCCAGAAGTTAAGTTGGAAGGTTTCCAGGAATGTTTGTGATGGATGATTGAGGATAATGGTGATTTGATGTTGATGGATTTGAGGATTGATTATTTGAAGGAAGAAGGAATATAAGGGATGGAAAAGTAAAAGATAGGTGGACTGAAGGATATTTTGATTTGTAAGTATTTTCTGATATGATATTTAGGATGGAAAAGACTATTTGAAAGGTGAAGGATAGGAATGAAAATACTTTATTTATCATTTATATTTTCTGTTCTTTTGGTTTTGATTTGATTTAGGAGATGATTTATTGGAAAGTGGATTGGGAAAAAGGATTATAGGATGATTTGGGTTTGGAATGCTGGATGGAAATGAATTGATGGAGAAGCAGGGAAATCCAGAAGTGATGAAGTTGGATGTTGGTTCCCAGAAGGTAGCTGGTGAGATTAATGATGGTTGAATGGGTGGGTGGATGGATGGATGGATGGATGAATTGATCAGGGTTTTGGATTTGAAGCATGAGTATCTAATTTTTCCAAAATAAGAAAAGGTTCCCAACCAATGCTCAAAGAGCTATCTTGGAAGGTCTGTCAGTAGTGATTATCATTGCAGATAGTCATACTTAATTCCCAGGATGGATGCCTTTTGGAATTCAGTCACCATTAAGGTCAGAAAAGTTCCTATACGTATTTATAGGCTGTTTAGATCTTGATCAAAGGAGTTTTGTTGATTGAAGAAGTATTGCTAGCTTTAGTTAGTCAGCATGTTGGGTAAACCCACTTTAACCATGAACAGGAGTAAGCAACTTCAGGAATCTGTAGAATTGTTAGTCACTTCATTCCCTTTCTTCAATCTATGAATAATATCCTGGAGTAAATTTTCAGATTGTTGATTTATGGTCAATTCACTCAGTTGAGCTTCAAGAATCATTAAAGAGAGGTAAAAAGGTTTAGAAGTTTCAAGTTCATCAGGATTCTGTTCAGAGTATGCGTTCCCCCGTCTGGAAACAGGTTGTCCCAATGTGACAGGAGGCCGGGTGAAATCAATGAAGAACTTCCAAAGACTGTAAGTGAGTGTTGAAGAAGGAAAGGAGTATCATGAACTACCCTTTTATTCTGATGAGAGCTTTGGAAGACATGGAAATACTTTTAGAGAAGAAAGATCAGTTATTAAATCAAAGGCCTGTGATGCATAAGGGTTAAGCACCCTGAGATCAGTTTGGGTGAGGATGGTAGAACCTGGAAAGACAGTCAGTGAAAGTCATTGGAGGAAATGGGTGAAGGTTCTCCTTGATAACAGCGTCAGGTTTGCAAAAATCAACACATAATTGTAAAGCACTATCCCCCTTATTGAAAGAAGAAAGGACAGGTGCTCCAGTGCTTGAAGTGCTGCGGCCGGATGAAAACTTTCTCTACATTCTCTGCTATGTAGGCTTATAGGGTTGAATTTTCATTGTGAGGTAGTGAACAGACAAGCCCAACTGGAGGTATGAGCCCTTCCAGTCCAGCATGGTGGTTGTAAGCGCAGTGCGAAGAGAGTTGGTCTGCTTTAACCTGGGAGAAGAGAATTTCGGAATGAATGGAAACAGTAGTAACTTTCTTCAACACGGTTTCTGATTCTTCAGGAACTTCATCAGTATCAAAGAGAAACATCAGAAGAAGTAACAAATTGCATCATATGCAAGGATGAATCCAGTATATCTTCCTCCTGTGAAAAAATAAAGGATCAATGAATATCCAAGCAATTTGAAAGAGTGTTGAACTCAAAGGGAATTGGAAGTTGTGTTGGGGAATTGCAAAATGTTCTGAAGTGAGGGGAAATGCATTGGGCTGCAGCGCCAAAGGCAGAGTTGAAGGGAAGGACAGCTGTAGGCAGTGTAGCCAGGTTGAGTTCAACAGGATTGGAGGGAAGGTCAGTGGTTAGTTGGTGTCTCAAGGTGATCAGCCCCATCTTCCAAGTTTGCCTCTGGATTCCAGTGATGAGGGGAGTCAATTCCCGGGGTGAAGGTTTCAGGGGATGGTTAATTGACTTGAAGGGGTTCCCATTCAAAGCTGGGAAAGGAAGTAATTAAAACCATTTGGAAGTAGATTTGATGAGGTGAGATTGGAAAGATAAAATATGTTTGCCCAGAAGGAAGGGGCTGTAAGGTATAGATACTTTTGAACCAGTGAATTGACCATTACAGATTGATTTGCACCTGAATCAAAAAAACAATAGAGATAAGCCTTGAAAAAGAGGAAGAAAAGAGTGAGCCTAATCTTGGTTTGGCCTTGATTAAGCACTGGAAGGTGCTGGGTTAGGAGAAGAAGATGAGTTGACAGGTTTCTTTCTACAGTCTTCTGTCTTGTGTTTACCACCACAATATAAGCATAAGCCTTCCCTCTCTCTTCTTGCCCTTTCATGTGCCTTGAGTTTTCCATCTGGACCTATGTCCAAAGAGGGTCTGGTAAATGTGGTAGTTGAAGTTGACTTTTCTGGGGACTGGTCATGCTCCCTACCCTCACCGCTACCCTTGTAAGGTGGATTAGAGGTATATTGAGATTGAGAAGACCTGTTGGGTCAAGAATTAATGAGAGAAGAGGATTTTTCTTTTACCCTTTCATGATACCTTGTATCATAGTCCAAAACTATATCCATAAGGTCCTGGAGAGTTTCTTGAGAACCATTGTACCCTGCTAGTTGGTCCAGAAGGCGTGGAGGAAGGCTTTGTCAAAAATGGAAGTACAAGGCTCTATCACCCCACCCAGAGACTTTGGTCATAAGTGATCAAAATTCAGTGATGTGGGTTGAAGCATAGCCAGATTCCTTCATCTTCAAGTTCACCAGTTCCTTTTCAGCCTTGAAAAATTCTAGTCTGTCGCCACAGAGGGTGTGAAGCTGCTCTGTGAAGTGGGACCATGAGTTGAGGAGGAAAGAGGGCTCTTGGTTGGAAAGGTGAGCCAGATAGGGTTGGATCCATTGATTGGCAATTCCAGAGAGGTAGGAAGCTGCAAAGAGTACCTTCATCCGGTCCACGCTAAAGGTTCCTTCATCATTTGCAAAAATGAGTTCACAAGATTGGAGGAATGGTCGGAGTTTGCTAGGATTGTTGCCTTCAAACATATCCGGAGTATTCATGGAAGGAGACTTGAAGGTTCCAGAGTGAGAATTACTGGTTGATGGGGGTTGAGAGAGTGTTGCCAAAGCAGAAGTCATGGTCTGGAGAAGGGCTAATAGATTGGGATCCACAGCAGATGTTGGAGGTTGAGGTTGGGTTGGAGGTCCAGGGATTGAAGTAGAAGCTGAAGGTGACAATGCTTCTTGAGGCTCCATAGTTTTTGAATTAAGATTATTTAGGATCCTTGAATCAAAGTCAAAGTCCTCACTTCCTTCCTTGTCCTTGCCTTCTGGAATAGGAATGATGCTGGGATCATAAGATGGATAATCTAATCCAAAGCCTGCTTGGGGATATTGACCAATTACACAATTAGTGATACAACTAACTGCAGGTGGGGCAGGAGAAAGAGAAGCTCTAGGAGGATCTGGAGGAAGGATATCAGTGTTCATGGAAGTGGAGAGTGCTGGCATTGAAAGGTTTGAAGGGTTCCTCCCACGTCTACAAGCTTGAGGAGTTTTCTGGTCCTGATTGGAGATGTTGATGACAGAACCTCTTCCTCTTGCTGCTCTGGTGAGGGGTGGACTTGAAATGAATGAAGGTTGTGCACGTTGGGATGGCATGGTGTCCAAATACGCCAGAGAAGAGAAATGACCCCCAAAAAAAAAGTACCCAGAGAAGATTTGAGGAAGAACGGCCAATTTCCAATGAAGAAAGTTCCAAGAAATTTCAAAGGAAGGGGGCGCCCAAAGGGCGTTGTAGGGGCGCCGTGTGGCGCCAAAGGGCGTTGCAGTTGCTTCAAACTGGCGTTGAAGAGGCGTCCAGGAAGCGTCAAAGAATCGTAGAACAAGCTTCAAAGGAAAGGTTTGAAAAGGGTCAAAGATGGTCAAAGGCGGGTTGAAGGCGTCGAAGCAGTGTCGAAGGCGCGTTGAAGGCGTCGAAGAAATTTCAAAGGCGCGTTGAAGGCGTCAAAGGCTATGAAGAGATTTTCGAAGGCGCGTCAAAGGCGTCGAAGGGATTTCAAAGGCGCGTTGAAGGCATCAAAGTCAAAGTGTCAAAGTTGAAGTGTCAAAGTCAAAGCATTGAAGTCAAAGTTCAAAGCGTCAAAGTGCGTCAAAGTGCGTCAAAGGGCGTCGAAGGGCGGCCCAGGGCGCCGTAATTGCTTTGAATTTTCCTCAAGGAGGCGCCTAGGAATAGTCAAAGAAGCATTGAAAAATCTCTTGAGGAAGTGTTGAAACGGAGGGTTGAAGATGTTGAAGAGGAAAATTGAGGGATTTGGCCGATGAGCAGTTGATGAGGGGAATGGATAGCTTCCGCAGGGGTAACCACAACTTGTATAGCACTCCTTTGGAAACGTGAAAGGCTGCACACTGTTCATCTCAATCACACACTGGTCCACAACATGCGTAGGCAGTATTATCCAAGGTCAAAGATGGGATGGGATGGAGTTGGTTGAAGGTGATGATTTGAGAGGTAGAGAGTGGGCAGTAATTAAGGGGAAGGAATTAGTATAATGTCACATCTGCCCCTGGCGTGCAAGGGGCTGAAGGCACAGGCACTACTACTCATAGAACTCAAGGATGTTTGATTGGATTTCAATGAAGGAGATGAAAGGAGGAGTACAAGTGATGAGAAGAGGAAGGATGAGAAGACCAGTCCAGGAGGTTGTTGAAGAGAGAGCTGTTGAATCCTATAAGAGTAAAACCAGGAAGGGGCAAGGTGATATGAGTTAAGCAGGCTGGGTGAAGGTTGTCTTGTGCTGAGATGACACCTACTGGCAGAGGGACTAACCAGTAAGAAGTAGTATACAAATTCCTTGGGGGGAAAATTATTCCAGGAGGGAAGGAGAGCCCAGTATATGTGAGAGCTGAGAAGGAGGCCTTGGGGATGAGTGGCTGGTGTTGCAGGTTGGAGTTCCCATGGTATTACATGTTGACTGATTGGGCTGGAGGCTGCAGTTGACTAATTGTGTGATGGGCCTATCCAGGAAGGTTTGAAATGTACTGATCTGGAGTCCTGGGAGTATGGGCTGAAAAGACAGTGGAGAGTATGTACTATGTATATACTAATTGTAGTATGTACTAACTCATATACCAATTGGGTTGAGGAGTGATGAAGGTTTTAACAAGCCATGGAGATAGTGAGAGGTCCTGAGAAGGTTGGCTGAATCACATGACAGGTGAGGTGTACATGGACATAAAGCTTATACCATACAGGGAGAGGGTGAAGCTGGTTGAAGAGGATGGAGACTGCAAGAGATGCAGAGGTAGTACTATCTGGTGGAAGGTACAGGAGTAGTGAAGTTGGGTTTGATATGGGAGTGAGTTTGATGAATAGATTGGATTGGTTTATTTGAAGGAGTGTCAGAACTACGGTTATGACAGTTATTTGCTTGTAACCATTCATCTTTGTCTGCATATCCTCCATTTTATCTTACTAAGTATAGTCTAACATCTTTTCCTTGTACTCTCTCTTTCTTGTCTCTCAATATCGTGCTGACTTTCCCTTTACCTTTCACAGGGTCAGGTTCTATTTGGATTATTGTTGGAGGGAGGTGGAAACCTTCTCTTGGTTGAAAATGTTTGACTAGGCTAACAGGAAATAATGGGTGTTTTCTTGATAATTCTTTAATCAAGATTACTTCCACAGCATTGTTTCCATGCATCCTTTTCATAAAAAATGGTCCAAAAAAGGCTGGTTTCAGCTTTCTGTTACCTGCTAGATTGTTGAAGTTGTCAGTTGATATCAAAATATGCTCTCATTTTTTAAACTCAGGTGCTCTATGTGATTTGTCCCATCTTAGTTTATTCTATTCTACTGCTTCTTCTACACACTTTTGAGCATGATTATTTGCCAGATCTATCATCTTCTTAAAGTCAAGAAATTTTGGATGAATATTGGCAAAGTTACAGTTTAAGTCATTCCTAGGGAGTTTTGTAATCCATCCTCTTTCTAGTATGTAAGGAGCTTCTTTGGTAGTAGAATATTTACTGCTGTTACAAGCCGTTTCTATGGCTGGGAGTAGGCTTACCCAATCATGGCAATAACCATCTGAGTTTTTTTATTCTAGACCAAAGCTACAGAACTTTCTTAAAATATCTTCTAGGTTCTGTATCATTCTTTCAGCTAATCCTTCAGTCTGGGTATGGTATGCTGTAACAAATGCTAGAGTACTACCCAGTATATCATGTAGATTCCTCCAAAACTCAGAGGTGAATTTGGGGTCTCTGTCACTGATTATAATCTTGGGTATACCAACATCAGCTATGATCCTATTCCAGAATAGTAGAGCTACATCCATTTCACTATCTTCTTTGTGGTTAGGTATGAATTTTTCCTTCTTAGAGTATCTGTCAACTATAACTAGGACAGAGTTATTTTAATGAGTACCTCCAGGGGGGAGGACGGTGACAAAATCCATATTGATGATTTCCCATCTGGTTTTAGGTTCAGAGAGCTTCTGTAGGAGTCCAAACCTTTTTCAGGTAGTTTAATTAGTTTTTTGGAAGGTCTCACAGGTAGTAACATACTTAATATTGATTTCTTTCCAGTCTATGCACCAAGAAGTTTGTTTTAATTTTTCCAAGGTTCTTTCTGTGGATAGATTCCCTGATGAAAAGTTTTCATTGCCTTTGTGGAGTATATGTAGTATATTTTCTTTGTTTCTTAGTATTAATACACTGGAATGTGGGTGTCTGTAGTAAAGGAGACCATCCCAAAAGGTAAAAGCTCCTGCTTTATAGGTTTTAAGTAATGAAGCAGGTAGACTATTTAACAGAGCTGCTTCTGGGGATTAACATTCCATAATGGTAATTGGCAGCTTCATTTCAGGAGAGTATTTGTTTCTTACTAAGTTAAAGAAAGCAGTATCTAATTCACATAAGTGGATCCCCCTTATTTGAGCATTTAATCCAAAAAGATTGATGTTCAGGATAGGAAAGATATATTGATCTTCAGGGTCATATGCTGGATTCTTAGAGTCATTAGGCAAAGCGTTCCTAATAAGACTATCAGCATTCTGATTATTAGCTCCAGCCTTATGCACTATAGTAATCTGTCCTCTATACTGCTGTATAGAAATTTGCCACCTGAGCATATGTCTGCTGGGGGTTTTCATGTTCATAAGAGTTCTTAAAGCATTACAGTCCATGATAACTTGGAAAGTGGTTCCTTTTAAGTAATAGTGTAGCTTTTCCCAAGCCCATACTAGAGCCAAAAATTCCAACCGACTGGCTCCATATTTCTTTTCTGTATCTTTGATCTTTTTAGATATGAAGATTACTGGTTTCTCTACTGTTCTGTCTTTGTCTATCCTTTCCAGCTCCTGAACCTTCCATACAGGAGTCAATGTACCATTTAAAGGGCTTGGATGAATCTGGTTGGATCAGTGAAGGAGTAGAGGTTGTAGCTATTTCTAGTTCCTTGCAGTTTTTCAATCTCTCATGTGTCATTTCAAATAGAGTGTTGTTGTTGCATACTTCATACAGACTCTTATTTAGCATAGCAAACTTTGGTATGTATTGTCTGTAGTAACTGAAAAAACTAATGAAAGACAGTAAGTCTGTTTTGTTTTGAGGCATGGATCTATTCATGACAGCAGCTATCTTATTTTGATCAGCAGCTAGAGTAGACCAGAGACTATATGTCCAAAGGCCTACAATTCTCTGTAGCCAAAGTTGAATTTCTTCATGGATACCTTTAATCCTTCTCTGGAGATAGTCTGGATTACTGATCTTCCTTTGTTGATATGAGTATCTAAATCATCAGAGTATATGATAAAATCATCTATATATACCATCATCCATCCTTGTCTGATGTATGTACCTAGAACTGTATTCATTATTCTCTGGAAGTGTGATGGGGCATTCTTTGTACCAAAGGGCATCTTAAGATATGCATATATTCCCAAATGACAGATTATTCTCATAAACTTCCTGCTTTCAGGACTTATAGGTATCTGGTTGAAACCTTTAAGCATATCCATATTAGTGATATACTTGGCCTCGGACAAGTTATGCAGAGCATGATCAATCCGGGATATAGGATAATAATCTGCCTGAGTATAATTATTGAGCATTCTGAAGTCTCCTACCATTCTTGACTTGTCATTATGCCAAGCTATGATTACAGGTGTGTTCACATCTACCTACGCATTGTTCCCTACTTTACTTAATCCTTGTAAGTCTAGCAGGTCTATGATATGTTTCTCAAGAGCTTTTCTAGACTTAGGAATAGAGTTATAGGCTGGTCTTCTTAAGTTTGGAGGAGAAGGAGGCTTAATGTCAATGTTAATACCATATCATTTCCTTTAATATCAGCAATGGGATGATCTTTAGTACAAAAAGCATTTTGGTTCTCAAAGAAGAATTTCAATATATCTTTCTTCTTTTATTCAGAAAGTCTCATATTCAGAGCTGCTTGAGAGAATTATTCTTGGTCAAAGTCTTATAAATTCTTTTGATAAGTCGAGGAGGGGAAGTTAGATTGAATGGTGCATATTTTAAACTTCTTGTCCCAATTACCACCCACTGTGAAGTATCTCCCTTTTCTCTGGAACACATCTATAACATATAGACATAAGGCATCATTACCTAGTATCAGGTTGTCACATAGTCCTTTGAGCAATACTACAAATTCCACTTGTATTTTCAAATATCCTTTAGTATGGGGTAGTATTATAGGATCAGTCCATACTCCCAAAGCATTCATGGTAGAGTTGCAAGTGCTAAACTTGGCATTGGAAACGGGTGGAAGGTTTTCCTTCCAATTGGGATCCCATTTGTTTAAGGATTCAGTACAGATAAATGAGGAGAAAGCTCCCATATCCAGTAATAACCTTATAGGTCTGTCTTTATATGTTGAGTATTCTCCTGCTCTCATCTCTTACTGCGCCTTTGCGCGCTTGAGTACTCTTCTACTAATTTCTGACCGCGCTTCTGTGCGCAGGTGTGCACTGAGTCAAGGAAGGGGACTTCCTCTCATTTGCACTCGGTCTCACCCCTTCTTACCAGTATTGAGGTCATCATTGACCTACCATTCTATATTCTTCTTCCAATCATTCTATCTTCCCCTTCTTCTCTCTATTTTATTCTTCCTGCATTTATAATTTGCTTCCATTTCTATTTTCTTTTCCAATCCCCTCTATGACCAACATCCCACCATCAAATAATTGCTGGACTCAAATACATCAATCTGTGACCGGTAAGATGACAATATCTCCAACAAGACCTCATTGTACTCAATCTGAATCCATAATTTGAATAGTCCATCTCCATCTTGTTGAGTTACTAATGAATGAATCAATTGATATAGATCAAAGCGGGCTGAAACAATTGATTAATCAGTACAGGAACAGCAAGAAGATGAGAGATTAAAGACATGAAAAGAAGAAAGAAGAAGAGAAAAAACATCAAGCACTTGAAACACAATGAGAAGATTGAGAAGTGCAATGAGAGTGACTTTGATTAGAAAGGAATAACTGAGCATCAGATCAGACAATTGTTGAAGATTGGCAATATATGTTGGTCTTACCAGTCAGTCCATGATTGACAGCAGAGTGAGTTGATGAGCAGAGAGTTGAGTTAAAGAAAAGCAAAAGTGATAATATAAGAAAAAAAAAGAAATGAAATAAAAAAGAAGTAAAAGAAATAAGGAGAAATGGAGACACGATCAAGTGTTGAGTTTCAATGTTGAGAGATGTTGAGATGTTGTTGAGATGTTGAGTAGAATCAGTTGAGTTCCAGGTTGGTTGAGAGTAGAGGTCTGAAGTCAAAGAAGTTTGTTCCCCCTGCAATCCCTTGGTTCAGACAGTTGTGCTTGGTGGAGTCTAAGAGAAGTCTGGATCGCCCCGGGGATCAGGGAGTAGTGAAAGGTGAGAAATAGACTGAGATCATGATAGAGGCTGCGCAAATGAGTGAGTTTCACGTGTCAGTAAGTGTAGAAGAGAGGAATGTAACACAGGAGGAACACAGGAGCATGATTTTATTTAACACACCTATACTCAAATCCTATCTCTTTCTGTTCTTCCATTGTCTTTCAGTCAATAAATCTTCCTCAACTCAAATCTGTCTCATTGAACAAAGCTCATTGATCAATGCTGTAGTAATCTACACTTTGATCTTCCTATTTTATTTATCTTTTTTTGAAGTCTCCTTCTGAGGCGCTTCCTTTTTTGTTTTCTTTGATTTCTCAGCCTGCTTGTTATAAGTTCTCAAGAAATCCAATCAAATCTTAGATTTATACAATCCTGTGCATAGCAAGTTTGACCAGTGGTATAACTTTTCCCACGCATATGTTTAACTGTTAATGGTTTAACATCTGTAATATGTCTAGTAATTATGGTAGGATCCCAATTGTTGGGACAAAATAGAATCCCCATGAATGTTATTGATTTCAAGAGAAGTGCCTGTATCTCCTTCTATAAAATTAACAGGGTTGGTCAGGACCAATTCACATTCAGAAAGAGATCCTGCAGTATCCGCTATATCTTCATATTTCTGATTCCCTTCAACCTCCTGATCTCCTTCCAAGACTGCTATCTTTCTTTTTGGTAATGGGCAGTCTTTTCTCATATGCCCTGTCTTGTTAAAATTCCAACAAGTTCCAGGCATCCCCTCTTTGTCCCTATTCTCATTAGGTTTCTTATCATCAGAGATATTCATCAGAGGAGGTTTTTCTCTGGTTTTGTTAATGTTGTATTTCTCTTTGGGTATAGAAGGGACTTTCTTGTCCAACCCATTCATGTCTATGACTTCTTCTAACACATTTATTTGAGTTGGAAAGTCAGCATCCATAGTCATCCTGCATCTTACACTATGGTCAAGATTTCCAGGACCCAGGTTGAGGAGTCTTTCATTTACTTCCTCTTTATCAGCATATGGATAGAAGCAATCTATTCTGTTCTTCTGTTCCAAGAAACATTTGCGAGGCTTATCCTTGGAGGGGTCAAATGAGGAATTTTCAAATTTTTTCATCATTTTTCTTTTCCACATTCTAGAACCAAATTTTTCTTTAATCCAAAGTTTCCAAGAATTCCATGGTAACAATTCTACTTCTTCTTGTTTAATGATAAACCAGTCCAAAGCTACTCCTTCAAATAGTCTGGGAAACCTGAATACGTCTATAGCTTTGGGTAGGTCATAAGAGTTAATAGTGTAGTCAATAAATTTAATAAAATTTATATGATTTTATTCTCCTTCACCCAAGAACTTGGGCAATTCAGAAATAGGGGGTAACAGTTTGAGGGCTTGCTCCATCTTAGGGGTAGGACTATGCCTGAAGGTGTCACTCCTATGCATTTCTAGTAAGGGTGGTGCATAATGAGTAGTTGTTTTTTTGGGAAGTTTTGGTTCCTCTGTGGTAATCCCCAAGGGGTTGGTCAGATGGACTCTTGAGTCTCTAAGTTCATTCTTGACCAGATTAAGTTGCAGGTCCACTTTATTATTAAGCAGATACAGTTTCTTACTAAGGGATAGAATTGAGCTGTAAGTAGTGGTTATCAATTCTTCTTTTAAGGGTTGGAAAGACATAATAAAATCTCTTTGGACTCCTGATAAGATATTCTCAATTGTTTGAATCTGTCTGATCCTACCTTGATTAATTGTCTCCAACAACTGTTCTGTTTTTTCTTTGATATATTCCATTCCTACCGTCTTTGTCTGGTAATTAATCAATTTGGCTACTACTGAGGTTAATTTATCCATTTGGGTATAAACACCATCCAAATTTTTACAAACAATTTTGAAATTATGATGCATATCATTAGAAAAGGAAGTAATTACATCAGAGGTTTGTTTGGTCTCCAAATTAGAGGCTAATTGTTGTAAAACTTTTTCCATTTTTGAGATAGGGATATTATCTGATCCAAATCTTTCTTTTGTTTTGGCTTTGGATGGGAAGAGGATATCTTCTTTCCTGATCCTTTGCCTTTTGGTTGGGTTAATTGATCCCAAGGATTCCATTTTTCTATGTAGGATTCTACCTCTTTCCTTGGAATCATTTTCTGAAGAGCTATCTGGGTAGCTTTTGCCTTGGAGATTATCTTTTTCATAGATACCATGTCCTCTTTGGCTTGGGCTTCTTTGAACTCCTCTCAATATTTCACGTTGTCTCTGACAAAGTCTTTGATCCTGGCTTCCTTGGCCAGATTTTTCTGGGGTGGCTGAAGGGAGCTTCTTGTAATGGAGGGTGGCTTAATTCTACTACCTTCTCTGGCTCTAGGTTGGGGGGGGGGCAGAAGTACTTGGTGCTGTTCCTTGTCCAGCAACATTTGATTCTTGGGTTCCAGTCCCCTCATGGTTTTCATTATTGGTGGTCTCATGGTTACTTGGAGCTCCTGGCAAAGATCCATAAGAAGGAGTTCTCCCTGAGGCTCTTGTGTTACATCTATTCATATTTGAATAAAATGTTTATAATTATTTTTCTTTCTACAGAAACAATCCGTAAAAATTAGTTCCATTTAAAACTCACTTAAGTTGATGTTCAAATGTACCAAGACTTTCTTGGGATTAAATTGGTCCTTAGTAGGTAATCCTATGCGGTATTGGTGTGTTCCAATGAGTTCTTCACCTGCCCAATCAATATTTTCAGGGTTTCCAGAGATATCTGGGACTTCTTGATCCAAAAAATTAATTTCAGTGGCGCTGGTTTCTGGTACAGGAGGGTTCACTGATTTAAAAAGTTTTTGTTGTTGGTCAATAAAATATATTAATATTATTGAAAAAAATAATATCATAATACAACTTTTATACTGACTTTTATATTTCAAAAAGTAATTTATAGGGTATTTTTTCCAAGCTTTATGTTTCCTTAATAGGGCCTGGAAGTTGATATGCCTCTGGAGATCTTCTTTTTCAAGGAGTTTATCTTAGTGTTTACGTGCAGAAGAGATATTTCATTTCTCAGCTTGAGTTAAAGCTTTCCAACCAGTAGGCTTATAATTTTTAATATATTCTTCTTTTCTTATCTTTAAAATATTTGAATAATAGATTATTAATTCTGAATTGGTTTTTAAATCAAGAGAAAAAGAATTTAATGATAAATCACAGTAATAAAGTCAGATAAATTTATGTTTGATTTCATTTTACGTGAAGTGTCTGGTCCAAGTTATTAAATCCAATAAAATGGAATATTTCCCGGCCACAACCCCAATTGGAATCCTCCTCAATGCCAAGAACCTTGCTATCCTTTAGCTACTAGAGGTGTTAGAATAAATTACTAATATATTATTTAATAAATGCAGCAAAAATCCGTAAATTATTTGGATTAAGCTTATTGCAAGGTTCATTGGTTTAGTTATGGTTTATTGTTATAAATCAACGTAGATAAATTGATTATCAAATATTTTTATAGAGGGGACAAAATTATATTGGGGATCTTCAATACCTCTCTTCAGCGATTTTAGTATGAAAACACGTAGTCCTGGTTACTTTGGGCTCTTTAGTTTAAAGGATATTTTACCCAAAGATAATATGTATATAAAATACACAGTGGAGTGGCAGGGCTTTGTAACCAAGCTGCAACTACAGAGAAAAGATAATAAAACTCACTGGTATTTTATTAGATCCTTTGGGTATCTGTTTGGGACGTGCAATGATTTTTTAAACCTGTATAATCGGGTTATAAGGTTGTTCAGCAGTTTAAATTGATAAAACGGAGGTTGAGGACGGATATTATTAATCAGAATATGCAATAAATAACTTACTTATCTCTTATAAGTACTTGATTACCTTGGCACGGTGTCTGGATATAAATATAACTGGGCTTCTGCCAATCAATATCCTCAAAAGAGCTATTTATTTTTAGCTTTTGGAGTCCCAATATCCTCCTTCTGAGGGGTACAGGGGCTGAAAGGGATGGACACTGAGTCAGCAGGGTAACTAGTGGTAGTCTTTCACGTGTCCTTGGTGCTGTAGCACGGGTACCATCTAATTCTTCAGGGTATGGGAATTATTCTACTTCATAATTGATATTAGGACGTGTGAATAACACTAATCTGTGCTGTTTATGTCATTATTTAATTACTTATCTTTAGTCAATGTTTGCAGTAAGTTAATAATTATTTTAATAGACTTTTCTATGGACATTCTGATCTGAGTTGAGTTCTCATTATGTATTAAATTATTGGACTAAAGTCATGATATTGATTTTACTCCTTATTTTCAAATTTCAGTTGTTTTACTAAAATAATTGATTAAAAATAGAAGTCATGGCAATTCATGTAATATTTTTAAATCATTGATTTTTTTAGTATGTCACAAAAAATATTGATGTCTAGAAATTATTATAATAGTATATTAAATTCTTTTAATATATTTTTAGAAGTTGTCATTGTCTTATTTTCGACATTCTTGGTACTTTGAATTATATTTAATGAAAGATACGTATAAGTATTATTTAAGTATTTTTATATCATATTATGTACTTTAAGACTATCTACTATCGACAGGAACATATATTAAATATGTAGAATGTTTTTGTGTGTGCTGTAACAAGTTTACGCGTTACCTAAGTTTATCCGGTCGCCTGTCACTTTGTCAACCCGTAGTCCTGCGGCTGCGTAATTGTCAGAGGCCCGGGGCTGCGTACACAACCCTGACGGAATGACAGGGCTGTATCTCAGCCGCGCGGGGGTGCATTGGCTGCCGCCGCGGCGTGCAGGAATTGTGACATAACACATTTCCATCCATAACTCCTAAAATATACACAACACCTTAATTCTGACTGAATTTTAGGTGTGAAAGCTATAGGTGACAATATGTGTGAATTATTTAATTGGCCAAAAAGTTCAATAGTGGTGCCATGGCATTTTGGTTTTCCTTTTGTTAATTATTTAAAAATATAAGGAGTTGGATTTCAAGGTTGGGGTCATTGGGTGACCTACCTAATTTTGGGTGGAGAATCCATTTCTGTAATAATTTTTATGGTTTTCCTACTCCTTATTAGGTTAATTGTATTATTATTATTTTTATGTTATTTCTGTTACTTTTGCAGCTTGTTCTGCAATAGTAGCAAGTTGAAAAGGTTTCTCAGGCCCCCTGTCACTTTGTCAACCCATAGTCCCGCGGTGGAATACTTATCAGAGGCCCAGGGCTGCATACACAACTTTGACAGAGTGACAGAGCTGTAGCTCAGCCACGCAGGGGTGAATTGGCTGCTGCGGCTGCGTGCAGGAATTGTGACAGAACACATTTCCATCTGTAACTCCTGAAATATACACAAAACCTCAATTCTGACTGAATTCTAGGTTTGAAACCTATAGGTGGAAATACATGTGAAATTTTTAATTGACCAAAAAGCTCAATTGTGGTGCCGTGGTATTTTGGTCTTTATTTGCTTAATTATTCAAAAATAAAAGGAGTTGGATTTCAAGGGTAGGGTCAGTGAGTGACCCTACCTAATTTTGGGTGCAGAATCCATTTTTTTCTTACTACTTCTTAGTTTCATTATATTATTATCATTTTGATGTTATTTCTGTTACTTTTGCAGCTTGCTCTGCAATATTAGTAATCTGGAATGACAATTGAACCTACTTACCCTCCTTATCTCAGGAGACCTGTCTACCCCTCCATTGCGAAGTCTAGAGCTGCTTCAGAAGCTCACATCCAACAATTCATTGACCTCCGTGTATTAAGAAAGTTATGAAACAATGAAAAAGTAGATATTACTACACCAGTAATCATTGATTGGCATAAGGATAAGTCTAGAATGGTTCAAGACTTTATAATACCTAAAAATTAAACCCAAGCTGATTAATAACCTATCCCAAGGATTGAAAATGCTTTAAATAACCTCTCCAGGGCTCAGTTCATCACTTATATGGATGTGCTCAAAGGTTTCAACAGATACCTATCAGCCCTGATAGCCAGAAATTTATGAGAATCATATGCCATTTAGGAATATATGAGTACTTTTTGTTATTGAGAATGCCCCTTCTCACTTCCAGAGGTTGATGGAAAAAGTCTTGGGAATTTTTAATCAGACAAGTTTGGATGATTTTATATGTTGATGATTTTATCATCTATTCTGATGACCGGGATACTCATATGGATAAAGTAAGGCTAATCCTTACAAATATCTCTGCTGTGGGATTGGAATTTTAAATGAAAAAGTGAAAATTTGAGTATGGCAAACTCAAAGCTTCAGGGCATATTGTCTCTGGACTAACTCTGACTGCTGATAAAAGCAAGGTAGCAGCTTTTATGAACAGACCCATGCCTTGGAATCAAAATTAAATCCTATCCTTTTTAAGGTTTTTAGCTACTATAGGAAGTACATACCTAAGTTTTCTCCTCCCACCAAGTGTTTATAAAAAATCTGCAACCAAAAAACTTTTTTTTAGATAACTCATGAAAGGCTGAAGAGTTATGAGGAACTCAAGATAGCTATGAATACCACTAAAGTATTTATTCAGCCTGATTACTCTAAACCTTTAAATCTCTATATAGATGATAGTATGGAAGGAATAGGAGCTGCCTTACACCAAGAAGTCATAGAGGATGATAAGCCAGTAGAGAAACCTATACTCTTAATATACAGAAAAGTTCAGGATACTTAAAAGAGGTATGGTGCAAGCCAAATTGAGTGTCTTTCTCTATTTTGGGATTTGGAGAACCTCCATTATTACTTACAAGGTACCAATTTTGTGGAAATTAATTATATTAATGCTTTAAGGACTCTCATGAATTTGAACACTCCTAGCAGGCACATGTTAAGGTGGCAGATAGCTATACAAAAGTATAGAATCCAAATGACCGTATTTTGTCAAGCTGGGGATAAACATAAGAATTCTGGTAGCTTAAGAAGGAATTCCCTACCAAATGATCCCAGAAATTCTTCTCATGATCAATAGGCCAATGATATATTTCATATACTGAATATTAACATGTTTAGAACTGAAGTTCCCATTTCAGGAATCCATATTTTTGAACTGGATGAATCCCTGTTAAACTCAATAAAAGAGGCTTAAAGCTCTGACATCAAAGCTCTAAATAACATCATGGAAAGCACCTCACCTTCATCTGAAATTTTCAAATTTTTACCCAAACCCCTTATAGAACCCTAAAAAGCTGGAAGGTTCAAAATATTGGGTGGTCTAGTATAATACAGACACCAACACTCCAATGTAATAGTCCTGACTAAGGAGAAAAATATACAAAATTTCCTAGCTGAGTTCCATAACAAATTTTCATTGGTACATTTATCTACTGAAAGGACCCAGGATAAAGTCAAACAAACTGCTTGGTGGATTGGGTGGGGAAATTTTACTATTAAGTATGTTTCTAGCTGTGAAACCTGCCATAAACATAATAGAACTAATGGAAAGAGATTTGGTCTCCTTCAAAGAATTTCTGAGCCCAGGAAAAGATTTGAAGTCATCAACATGAACTTTGTAACTGGATTTCCCCCTGGAGGAACTATTCCTACAACTCAGCCCTGGTCATAATAGATAGGTTTTCCAAGAGAGTGAAGTTTCTACCTAACCAAAAGGAAGATACTCCTATGGAAGCCTAATTTTCATTCTTGAATAGACTCATTGCTGATGTAGGAGTCCCCAAGATTTTCATTGATGATAGAGACCCCAATTTTACCTCTCAGTTCTGCAGAAATCTCCATCATATGTTAGGAATTACCTTAGCTTTCTCTAAAGCTTATCATCTCCAGACAGATGGATTAGCTGAAAGAATGATGCAAAATTCAGAAGATATGCTCCAAAGTATTCCCAGAAGCTTCTGTTGCTTTGTTCTAGAAGACAAGAATGCTGATGGTTACCACCAAAATTGGGTTAGCGTTTTAACTTCACTAGGGATAGCTTTACCAGGACTTTATTATTATCAATCAGAAACTGTGTTATTTTTTATCAAGTGCTTATAAAAAAAAAAGCAAGTGATTGATGACCTAGTCTGTAGTATTATTATAAATTCCCCTAAGTTACCAAACTGATTCATTGAATTTTAGTCTGGAAATCAACCACATCTTGTTAAAATATGGATGCACTCATGTAATGTGCATATTATTGTGTCATCCAAATGGGATGCAAAAATGTGCCCTGACGGCCAATTGGAAAATCACTTGGGCCAAGTTGGCCTATGTGGATCCTAGTGGTTTTGGGAATTTTTGCACCCAAACACGTTTTCTAGGTCTTTTGGGACACGGGCTTTAACGGGCCCGCCAGGGTGGATGGGCAACCTTAGCCAGATGGGCTTATCTGGGCATAAATGGGCCCAATCTTTATTTTGGACATACATGGCCAGACAGGCTGGCCCTCCAAAGTTTGTATTTTGTGGTCTTCAGTCTTTGGCGGCACATTGGGGCTGCCTCCTGTGTTGTTGCCCCCTTGGGGCCGCTTTTTTATCTCTGTGGCCTGTTGCAGGGCCCAACAGCCCGCGTGGGGCCGTAATATGGGGCAAGGGACTCTGTTTGGAGTGTTCCCACCAGCTGTGTGCAGGGCCACGCCCCCAGTCCCGCCAAGCAGCTGGTCTTGGCCGCAGTGGCTGGCCGCCCCTGCCTCCCTCCCTACCCTTGCTTGGTTGTGAGGGGGAGGGAGTATGGCTTGTCCTCCCCCTCATCAAGGACCAGAAAGAGGTCGGTTGCATGTGGCAACCAACCAGGGTGGGGGGGATTTCATCACCCTCCCACCTGTTGGTGGTGGAGGGGAAAATGTGGTTGGGGGGACCTGATCACCATCCCACCAAGCCCCCCCCCCCTGTTACCAAGGGGGAGGCGCCAAGGGCTGGGGGGACCTTATCCCCCTGCAGCCCACTCTTTTCAAAGGATTTCCTGGGGAGAATAGCATCCCAGGAAACCAGCGGGGGATTTTACCACCCCTGCTGGTTATGTAGGTAGGGAAGAGGGGGGGAGGTGGCATTCCTGCTGGTTACATTGCCCCCATGTGAGTTTGAGACCGGACCCAGGTGAGTCCTGGGTCCCACCTGGCCCATATGAGGGGCCAGGGGCTGGTTGCATGAGGTAAACAGGCGGTAAGTATGGTCAGAGGGGTAACAGGGATGGTTGTAAGAGACAACCAGCCAGGTTATGAACAGCAACAAGGGCTGGTTCAGCCCATTAAGGGTGTAAACACCAAATTTTACCAGTAAAGACTGGTCATAAGGGCTCAGGGACTAATGCAAAGTGGGGTGAGGAAGCCCAAACCTATTAGCAAGGCTTGTAGAGCCTGTAGAGCCCATTTGGAGCGGAATTTTTGCCTTTTTCTTCTCATTACATGAGCTCCACATGATCACCCTTTTTTGTATTTAAGGAGCTCTTCTCCCTGCTGTTTTCCATACATTCATTCACTAATTCATTCAAATTCACAAGTGTGCCATTTCCTCTGCCTCATATTAAGGATCAATGATAAGAAATTATTTTCTCAGAATTTCTTTTGCTTTAAGTACTGCTTTTTGACTAAGCTTGTGGGCCAATAATTCTCACACATCTGCCCTCAAACCCTTTACCTGAATCTTTTCAGGATTTTCTGTGGGTTATTGACTCAGAGTGAGTGTCTTTCCCTTCCTGCCTTGGCCATTGTACTTTTTTGCCCAGCCATATCAGTGGATAAGTCCTTATAACAAAACCAGTATCATTACAAGGTTCTTGAACTGCCTAAGGAGGCCCCTTGAATAGAGGTTGTCTTTCTGTAAAGATCCCCAGTAGTATAATACTGTGGCCCCCATTCTTCTAATGAATCAAAAATCCTTTCCCAAACCAATTAAGAGTTCCACAAGCTCTTAAGCATATTAATTATTTGAGCTTTTTATTTTTTTATCTTTGCAATATTATTATTATAATTATTCCAGTATTTTTATTGCTCTCTGTAGCTGAAGGACTGCAAGGTTACTGGTATCAGAGAGCCAAAAGTGAGGGCTGGGGAAGGCTCCATCAACAGAATTAGGATCTTGTTTCCCGGTAACCAAAGATTCAGCTTTGGTTTGGTTGTCTTGGGTTCTTGTCAAGAGTGCGCAAGGATTTGGTTGTTTGTGATTATGCTTTTTTCAGGAGAATAGGTTTTTTCAGTGGCTGAAGAAGCCCTGTTAAGGGTTGGAGTTCTATCAGAAGGAATGGGGGAAGTTTCCTTGGTGATTGGTTGTAACGGATGAGATGGAGAGGAAATATATCCAGGAGCTCTTCCTAGGTTGTGTTCAAAGGTATCTTTGAGGAAGATTAAATTTGCTTTTTTTAATGTTTGAGTATCTTATAAGATGAGAAATTTTTCACCTAACCAAGGAGCATTCCCTTTTCTCTGTTGGAAGACAGTTTGAAACAATGCCTGGCCTTGGGGATGAGCAAATAGGTTTTTCAGCCAAAAGGCTTGAGACAATGGTAATTGAAAGGTTGTTGAAACCAGATTTTGTAATGTATTACACAAAACTTGCATAATACAGGGAGCCTGTTCAGGAGATTGTTTGCATTTTTCACAGCTTAAGCCCAGTAGTTTGGGGGAAGTCTGATCTGCCACAAAAGGCATCACACTTTATCTAGAATTTAACAATCTTTTATTTCAGCTAGGCCTTTCCGTTTGGGAGTTTATTCTGTCGCTAGGTGATGATTAATTCCACAAAGCTGGAAATACCCATTGAGCTCCTCATTCATAAATTTTCGCCCATTGTCCAATATGAATGCTGCAACCTTGGAACTGAACAGCCCTTGCAAGTTATTGATGAAATCCTTGATGGCAGCTGTGGCTTGATCCTTGGAGCAAAGGAAAGGGTCAGACTTGAAAACCCAAAATTTTTCAACAATGGTGAGGAAATACTTGCAGCTTCCATTTAGCTGGATTGGAAAATGACCAACAATATCCAGATGAACTACCTCCAGGAAGCAAGTAGCAGGCTTGAAGTGGCAAGGAAATCCTGTGAATTTTCTCTTGCAGCTTTTGAATATTTTGCAGTTGGTGTGTGGAGAGCTCTTGGGAGAGACAGATTTTAGGGAAGTGTTGTAAGGATGTCCCATTTAAAGGTGCCACAGCCCCCTTTAAGGTTGCTTGATGTGCACAAAGCTTTTAGTTGAGCATTTGAACTTTTTGCCGCAGAGTTTGACCAGGTGGTTCTTTGTGGTGCCCAAAAAGGAGAATTTTTGTCAGCTTGCTACTATTGCAGAGCAAGGTGCAAGGGAGTCTACCACTGGTTACCCTGCTAGCCTCAGTGTCTGTCCCTTTGAGCCCCTGTACCTCTTAGAAGGACAATATCAGGACTCCAAAAGCTATAAATAAAGAGCTTTTTAGAGGATGTTGATAACCAGAGACCCAGTTTTATTTATACCCAGACACTGTGAAAAGGTAATAAAATACTTATAACAGATAATTAAGTGATTTATGGCTTCAGTCCAATTAATAATATCCGTCCTCAACCTCTGTATATCAATTTAAACTGCTGAACAACCTTATAACCCCAGTATACAGGTTTAACAAATCAGTGCACGTCCCAAAAAGATACCCAAAGGATTTAATAATATACCAGTGAGTTTTATTATCCTTTCTCTGTTTTTGTGGCATTTTGTTTACAAAGCCCTGCCACTCCACCGTGTATTTTATATACATATTATCTTTGGGCAAAATATCCTTTAAACTAAAGGACCCAAAGTAACCAGGCCTACGTGTTTTCTTACTGAATTCCCTGAAGAGAGGTATTAAAGATACCCAATATAATTGTGGTCCCTCTATAAAAATATTTAATAATCAATTTATATATATTTATTTATAACAATAAACCATAACCAAACCAATCAACCTTGCAATAAGCTTTATCCCAATATTTTAGGGGTTTTTTATGCATTTATTAAATAATATAATTATCACTTATTCTATTACCTCTGGTAGCTAAAGGATAAAAAGGGCCTTGGCATCCAGGAGCCTGAAAATAGGGGTTCTTGCCGGGAAATACTCCATTTTATTATATTTAATACCTTGGACCAGAAATTTCAAGTAAAATTGAATCAAAGATAACTTTATCTGACTTTTTAACCGTCATTCATCATTAAATTCTTTTGAAATGGATTTAAAAACCAATTCAGAATTAATAATCTATTATTCAAATATTTTAAAGATAAGAAAAGAAGAATATATTAAAAATTATGAACCTACTTGTTGGGAATCTTTAACTCAATCTGAGCAACTTAATATCTCTTCTGCACGTAAACACTTACATGAACTCCTTGAACAAGAAGATCTTGAGAGGTGTATCAATTTCCAGGCCCTATTAAGAAAACATAAAGCTTGGAAGAAATACCTTATAAATCACTTTTTAAAATATAAAAGTAAGAAACTTGTATTACCATATTATTTTTATTAAAATAATATTAATATATTTTATTTACCAATGTAATAACCTTTTACCATCTGTGAAAGCTCCTGTACCAGACACCACCACCACTGAAAGTTATTTATTGGATCACAAAGTCCCAGATATCCCTTGACTCCCTGAAAATATTAATTGAACGTGTGAAGACCTCATTTGGAAACACCAAGACCCGGTAGGATTACCTATTTAGGACCAATTTGATCCCAATGAAGACCTGGTACCTTTGAATATTAAGTTAATTGAGTTTTAAATAAAACTTATTTTTACAAATTTTTTTCTGCAGAAAAATACTTATGAATATTCTATTCAACATGAATAGAGGTAACACAGGAGCCTCAGGGAGAATTCCCTCCTATGGATCTTTGCCAGGAGCCCCCAGTAACCGTGAGACCACCAATAATGACATCCGTGAGGGGACTGGAATCCATGAATCAAATGTTGAAGGGCAAGGAACAGCCCCAAGTACTTCTGCCCTCCCCCAACCTAGAGCCAGAGAAAGTAGTATAATTAAGCCCCCCTCCATTACAAGAACATTCTCTGCAGCCACCCCAGCAGAATCTGTCCAAGGAAGCCAGGATCAAAGACTTAGTCAGAGAGCAGGTGAAATATAGGGAAGATTTCAAAGAAGCCCAAGCCAGAGAAGAAATGGTATCTTTGAAAAATATTATCTCCCTGGCAAAAGCTACCCAGATAGCTCTTCAGAAAATGATTCCAAGGAAAGAGGTAGAATCCTACGTAGAAAATTGGAATCCTTGGGATCAATTAGCGCAAATGAAAGGCAAAGGATTAGGAAAGAAGAGATCTTCTTCCCATCAAGATCCAAATGGAAAGAAGGATTGGGATCATATAATATCTTCAGCTCAAAAGTGGAAAAAGGTGTACAAAAATTAGCCTCTAACTCTGAACCCAGTAACTTGTCTAAACCAACTTCTGATGTAATTACTTCCTTTTCTAATGGTATGCGCTATAATTTAAACATTGTTTGTGGGAATTTGGATGGTATTTATACCCAGATGGATAATTTAACCTCAGTAGTAGCCAAATTAATTAATAACCAAACAAAAACTATAGGAGTGGAAGATATCAAAGAACATACAGAAACATTATTGGAGACCATTAATCAAGGTAAAATCAGACAGACTCAAAAAATTGAGAATATGTTATCAGGTATCCAAGAAGATTTAATTATGTCTTTTCAAACCTTAAAAGAAGAATTGTTAACTACCACTAACAGCTCCATTCTTTCCCTTAGTGAGAAATTAGATCTTCTTAATAATAAAGTGGACCTGCAACTGAATATGATCAAGAATGATCTTAGAGACTTAAAAGTCCATCTGACCAACCCCTTGGGGAGTACCACAGAGGAACCAAAACCTCCCAGACAAACAACTAGTCCTTATGAACCACCCTAAATAATAATGCATAGGAGTGTCAAATTTAGGCCTAGTACTACTCCCCAGATGGAACAAGCCCTCAAACCTTTACCCCCAATTTCTTAATGGCCTAAGTTCTCCAGTGAAGTAGAATACAATCATATAAATTTCATTAAATTTATTGACTATACTATTGACTCTTATGAATTACCCGAAGCTGTAGCTGTAGTCAGGCTGCCCAGACTATTTTAAGGAGTAGCTTCAGACTGTTTTATCAGTAAAAGAGAAGAAGTGGAATCCTTACCATGGAATTCTTGGAAACTTCTAATTAAAGAACAATTTGGTCCTAGAATATGGAAAAGAAAAATGATGAAAATTTTGAACATTACTCATTTGATCCCTCCAAGGATAAGCCTCACAAATGGTGCTTGAACAGAGGAGAATATCAGATTGCCTCTATCCAGATTAAGATAAAGAGGAAGTGAATGAATGAATCCCCAACTTGTCTCCTGGAAATCTTAACCATAGTGTAAGATGTAGGATGAATATGGATGCTGACTTACCAACTCTAATCAACATGTTAGAAGGAAATTCATAGACATGAATGGTTTAGACAAGAAGGTTCCTTCTACACCTTAAGAGAACTTCAACATTAAAAAAACCAGAGAAAAAGACCCTCTAATAAATACCTCTGATTATAAGTAACCTAATGAGAACAGGGACAAAGAGAGAATGCCTGGAACTTGTTTGAATTGTAACAAGACAGGGCATATGAGACAAGACTGCCCATTACATAAAAGAAAGATATTAGTCTTGGAAGGAGAGCAGATAGATGTGTTCCAGAGTCAAGGGAGATACTTTACATTGGTGGTAATTGGGACAAGAAGTTTAAGATATGCACCATCCAATCTAATTTCCCCTCTTCCACTTATCAAAAGCATTGAGAACACTTTAATGAAGAATAATTTTCTCAAGAAGCTCTAAATATGAAACTGTCTGAAGAACAGAAGGAAGATATATTGAAAGTTTTCTCTGAGACCCAAAATCCTTTGTTTACTAAAGATCATCCCATTGGTGATATCAAAGGACATGGAATAATATTAACATTGAATATTAAGCCTTCTTATCCCCCAAACTCAAGAAGACCAGCTTATCCCTCTAGTACTAAGTCTAGAATAGCTCTTGGGGAACATATCTAAGAACTGATAGACTTTAAAGTATTAATGAAAGTAGGGCACAATGAGCAGGTATATGTGACCACACTGTTAAAATATGTATGCACTTACGCGTGTGCTACGTAAGAGTTTAATCCAAATTTTATGCCCATGTGGGCCTCTGTGGCCCAATGGACACACACACGGACCATATGTGCCTGTGTGGATGTCAAAGATTTGGGGAAACTGGCCTCAAAACACATGAAACAGGCCTATTGGTACACGGGCCCTAATGGGGCTGGTGGGGTACATGGTCAAATACAGACAGATGGGCTTGTATGGTCATAATTGGGCCCTAGGTTTATTTTGGACATACTTGGCCAGATGAACTGGCCCGCCAAAGTATGTTGAACTCACTTTTCTGGCTTGGGTGGGCCAATTAGGGGCGGCTGCCTGTGTCGCAGCCCATTTGGGGCTTCCACCCATGTTGCAGCCCGCTCAGGGCCGCTGTTTTTGCTTACGACCTGTTAATTGAGCCCAACGGCCTGCGTAGGGCCGTTGTAGGGGGCAGAAGGACTCAAAATGGAGTCCCCTCACCCCGGTAGGGGCTGTTGAGCCAGTTGCGGATGCCATGCAGGGTGGCAGCCACGGGGCTGGGGCCAACAGCCCTGGCTCCTTCCCCTCCCCTTGCTTGCAATTGCAAGGAGGAGGAGGAGAGCTGGCTGGGTTGAACGAGCCAGCAACCAGTTGCAAGAGGTGACCGGTCAGGGTGGGGGGGACCTGATCACCCCCTCACCAAATGTGTTGGCTAGGCCAGTTGCAGCCAGGAAACCGGAAGTGGGGGGGAATTCACCACCCCCCCACCATTGAATTGGCGCTCTCCCTCCACCACCTTTACCAAGGGGGGAGGAGCAATGGGCTGGTGGGGATTTGACCACCCCCCAGCCCATCTACCTTGAGAATAACCTGGGGGTATCGACCTCCAGGGCCCCTGGTAGGGGGATTTGACCGCCCCCTCCAGGGCTTTGAGCGAAAGAGGGGGGGAAGCATGTTGGCAGTTTAAACCCCCCCATGTGTGTCTGAGACTGGACCCAGGTGTGTCCTGGGTCCCACTTGGACATTTTTATTGCCAGGGGCTGGTTGCATGAGGCAACCAGCCAGTATGTGAGTTAACAGGCCATTTGTAACAGAAAACCGGCAAGGGGTTTGAACAGCTAATGGGCTTATTCAGCCCCATTAAGGTGGAAACACCAGAAATGATTGGAATAGGCGGCTTTAAGGGTACGGGGACTGATGTCATGCGGGCTGATGTAGCCCAAACCAACTAACAAGGCCTGTAGAGCCTGTAGAGCTCTTGTGGGGCGGTAAATTTGCATTTTGGCTTGTTGTATCATGGGCTCACAAGAGGCTTTTTTTTTGTACTTAAGGAGCTCTTCTCCCTGATTTTCCCCATCATCCATTGATCATCCAATTGAATTCATCAACAATATCATCCAATGTATTGCCCCATTTTGAGAGCCCTTTGGCAATTATTGACACAAGGTTTCCAGCATTTCTTTTTCTTTAAATAATGCTCATTTTCCTAAGCTAATTGTTGGCCATAATTATAACACATTATCAGTACCCACATCATCATTACTTTGAAGCCATCTATACACTTGTAACTCACTCCGTAGAACCTCAAAGACCTCAAGTTTTCCAAGAAGATGTCCTATATCCCTGATGTTAGCTCCAACAAGATATTTCTTAACAGTCAGAATTATAATTCTTGGGCTGTCCTTATGGATAGTGACCTGGACAACATCTGTTGTGGGGAGATAATGGATGTAGATGACACTTTGATCAGTTCAAAAATGGAGAAAAAGTCTTATCATATATCCTTAGGGATCTTGATGAGAATCATGTGACATGGGTTGCTGATACTCTTGGGAAGATGAGAGAAGGAGGGGCAGAATCCTGTGGAAGTTGCTTAACTCCAAATATGCTGGTGATTCTGTTCACCAGAAGGGTATAGCCTTCAAAAAACTATTCAAGTTACAATATTTGAATTGTAAACAGTTTGTTGCAGAGGCTAGGTCAAGCATAGCCAAGTTTATATCATCAGGAGTTAACATGATTCCTGAATGTTTGTCACTCTTAACCCTTCAGAAGGTACCAAAGGAGTTTGATTCATTTTTCAGAATTATTTCTCAATTGGATCCTCTTCCTGGGGAGGAGGATGTGCTGAAGAGGATTGAAAAAAATGATCTTCAGTTCAAGATGAAGGGGGGCTCTGGAACAGCCCTTGTTGGAAAGACTTGAAAATCTCGCAAGAAGGAAAAAAGGCTTTTTCCAAGGTCCTATGCTATAATTTTCAGAATAAGGGGCATCATGCTAAGGATTGCAAGGAGGCCACGAAGAGGAAGAAGTCCAAAGAGAATGAAAAGGAGGACAATCTAACTACTGAAAACGTTGCAATGGTGGCATTTGATGGTCTCATAGAAATTGTTTTTGGGGAAGAAGGTCCCAAAAACAAGGCCAAAATTGATGAGGATCAAGAAATGGAATTGATTTATTTAAAAGTGAGTAATCTTAACCTCAAAAATGAGAACTTATCAGTGACTGATAAAGCTTATTGACTATTAGGAGGATTGAAGGAGGATTTTCTTGTTTTGATTGATTCTGGTTGTACAGATCACATGTTTTTTGACCCAATTTTATTTTCAAATGTTAGTGATTCTGATGGAGTTGTAAATATTGGTCAGAAATTCAGAAAAATTCAGATTAAGGTTATTGGGAAATTTATTCTTGCAAATCACTTGAGTTTCAAAATTTATTTTGAGAAAGTTTTCTACGTACCAGAGTTGCCTTATAAACTTGTGTCTCTTGGAGTGTTTTGGAAAAAAGGTTTTCAGATTGGTTATCTTAAAGAAGATAAGTTTGTTATTGGTATGGATGGGAGAAATGTTCTTAGTGGCCAAGTTTGGAATAAGGTTCTGTGTGCAAGCTTGTTTAAATTCTCAGCTCTGAGCACTGTTGCTCACAATAGAAGTGGACACAAGGTAAAGGACAGCAACTGTGAGAGTTTTACCTTGGGGCCTAAGACTAGAAATCTGTTTTCAAGGAGTATAGATTGCACAGATGTTCCTAGAGAGGAATTTTCCATTGATTTGGCAGGGCCATTCACACCAGAGTCCCTGGGTGGGGAAAGATACTTCATCAATTTAGTTGATACTGTAACTAATTATGTTTTGGTTAAACCAATTCAATCTAAGGATAAGACCACAGAGGAGGTTACTGTAATATTCAAATTCTGGAAAAAGACTGGTCTAATGAAGGAGATCAGGAGGGTTATTACCAACGGAGGTGGTGAATTTGTGAGTTAAGAGTTTGAGAGGTTATTGAAAGATTATGGTATCATTCATATAGTCACTACTGCATGTACTCCGCAGAATAATGGAATAGTTGAAAGAATGAATAGGAATTTACTTGACAAAATCAGAACTATTATGTCTCAATCCGGTCTACCAAAGTTCTTATGGGCTGAGTTAATGTGTACAGTCTTTCTGTTTCACAACATTGTAAGTGTTAATGGGAAGGGTTCTCATTATCTGTTTTGGAATTTGTAACCCAAAACATCACACCTAAGAAAAATTGGTTGCTTGATGTATTATAGTATCCACAATAATGATATGGTTGGAAAATTAGACCCTAGAGCCAGAACAGGGGCACTTGTAGGCTATGATTTCATAATTAAATTGTATAGGATCTATTGTCCAGGGACAAGAAAGGTTATCCATAGTAGGGATGTAAAATTTGATGAAAGTACCTTTCCACTCAAAAGGAGTGAAGATGTTTTTGTGAATAAGTCACATCAATAAATAGAATTAGCACCTATTTCACCAGCAAAGGCTGAGGAACATGTGGTTCCAGAAGATGAAGAGATGGCAGACGTTCCACCACAGAGTTTATTTCCCGCTTCAGGGGGATCCGTTAATTTGGAACCTGATGAGCCTCCACCTCCAGTTAGAAGGAGTGGAAGGGTTAGAGTGCCAGTTGATAGGTATGGGGAATGGAAGTCCCATTATTCTGCCGCAGGATATGAGGAAGATACATTTCAGGAACATTTTATGCTTAATGAAGTCCTGGAGTTGAGTTAAGAACTGGGTAACAGGGTTAACCCAAATAGCTTTGGCCAAGCTATGAATTCTGATTAGAGAGTCAACTGGAAAATTGCTATCTTTGAGGAATTTGATTCTGTGGAGAATAATAGTGTCTTTGAATTAGTTAAGCAGGATTCTGTTTCAAAAGGAAAGATCATTGTGGGGTCTAGATTGGTGTTAAAAAAGAAATTTGACACAAATGGAGCTTTGAAGAGGTTCAAACTAGATGCTTTGCACAGGGTTTCCAGCAGAGAGAGGGTATTGATTACCAAGAAACTTTATAACCAACTGGAAGGCTGTCCACTTTCAGGTACATCATGTCTCTGGAAGTGGAGTTGGGTGAAGAAATCAGACAAGCTGATTTTGAAACAGCATACTTGAATGCAAAACTTGGAGAGGAGGAGACTGTTTATATGTCAATTCCTGATGGTTTTTGTGAATGGTTAGTAGAGACTAAAGCAGAAACCATGAAGAAAATCTGTGTGAGAAGTTTTCTTTCAGCAGAAAAAGGGGAATATGTCCTCAAGCTGTGTAGATCCCTGTATGGATTGAAGCCAGCAGCTAGGTCGTGGTATAATACCATGAGTGAGAAACTTATACAGATTGGTTTCAAAACATCTGAGGCCAACCCTTGTCTCTTTGTGAGATGGGATGCAATTTTGTTTGTATGGGTCAATGACATTATCATCACTGGATATTGTAAAGAGAGATTCAGGGATACACTCAAAAAGGAATTAAAGATAAAAGATCTTGGTCTGGCACAACAGGTGCTAGGAATGAAAGTCAGTAAGAGCAAGAATGGTATTAATTTAGACCAGAGCCACTACGTGGCAGCTCTTCTTAACCAATATGGCTTAGAAGATGCAAAGGATTTTGGTACTACCATGCAGTCAAACAACAATTTAGAGAAGTCTACAGATAAGGAGTTTATGGAAATTGTTCAATCTGGGAACAACTGCAGGTCAGCTATGGGATTGCTTAATTATTTGGGGCCGTATACAAGTCCGAATATTGCCTTTGAAATTGGTTTCTTGTTGCAACACTTAGAGAAGCCAAGCATGAGGCATTGGTCAGCATTTAAGAGAGTTATGATTTATCTTAAAGGAATGCAGAGTCTGGGACTGTTGTTTACAAAGTCAGTAAACTTTGATTTGGTTGGTTATTCCAATACAAGTTGGGCAGATGGTAACACTAGGGAATCAACAAGTGGTTTTGTGCTCTTCTTAGGCTGCGGCCCATTGGGCACACACATGGACCATAGGTACCTATGTGGATGTCATGGATTTGGGGAAACTGGCCTCAAAACGCGTGAAACAGGCCTATTGGTACACGGCCCTAACGGGCCCAGGGGTATATGGGCAAATACAAGCCAGATGGGCTTGTATGGGAATAATTGGGCCCAAGTTTTACTTTGGCCCTACTTGGCCAGACAGGCTAGCCCTCCAAATTATGTTGAACTCATGTTTTGGGCTTGGGGCGGCCCATTAGGGGCTGCAGCCTGTTTTGCTGCCCATTTGGGGCTGCCACCGGTGTCCGGGCCCGCTTGGGGCCTCTGTTTTTACTTAATGCCCGTTAACGGGGCCTGAAAGCATGTGTGGGGCCATTGTAGGAGGAAGAGGGACTCAAAATGGAGTCCCCCCACCCGGGTTGCGGCTTCCGCGCTGGGTGGTGGCCACAGGGCTGGGGCTGATGGCCCTGGCTCCTCCCCCTTCCCTTACTTGCCATTGCAAGGAGAAGGAAGAGAGCTGGCTGGGTTGAACCAGCAAGCAACTGGTTGCAAGAGGCAACTGGTCAAGGTGGAGGGGACTTGATCACTCCCCCACCAAATGTGGTGGCTAGGCCGGTTGCAACAAGGCGACCAGCGGTGGGGGGGAATTGACCACCCCACCACCATCAAAGTGGCACTCTGCCCCCCCCCCCCGTTTCCAAGGGGAAAGAGCAACAGGCTGGAAGGGATTTGACCACCCCCCAGCCCACCTACCTTGACAATTCCCTGGGGGTATCAACCTCCAGGGCCCCTGGTAAGGGGATTCGACCGCCCCCTCCAGGAATTTGAGTGAAAGAGGGGGGCCGGCATGTCTGCCCGTTACACCCCCCCCATGTGTGTCTGATACCGGACCCAGGTGTGTCCTGGGTCCCACCTAGCCATTTATATGGCCAGGGGCTGGTTGAATGAGGCAACCGGCCAGTATGTGAGTCAACAGGATGATTGTAACAGACAACCGGCCAGGGGTTTGAACAGCTAAGGGGCCTTTTCAGCCCCATTGAGGTGAAAACACCAGAACTAATTGGAATAGGCTGGTTGTAAGGGTACAGGGACTGATGCCATGCGGAATGATGTAGCCCAAACCAAGTAACAAGGCCTGTAGAGCCTGTGGAGCTCTTTTGGAGCGGAAAATTTTCCTTTTGTCTTGTTGTATCATGGTCTCAGAAGAGGCCAATCTTTGGTACTTAAGGAGCTCTTCTCCCTTCTGTTTTCCATCATCCATTCATCATCCAATTGAATTCATCACCAATATCATCGAACGTATTGCCCCATTGTGTGAGCCCATTAGCAATTATTGACACCAGGTTTCCAGCATTTCTTTTGCTTTGAATACTTCTCATTTGCCTAAGCTGATTGATGGCCATAATTATAACATACACCTGTAATCATAGCTTGGCATAATGAAAAGTAAAGAATGGTAGGAGACTTCAGAATGCTCAAAAATTATACTCAGGCACATTACTATCCTATACCCCAGATTGATCATGCTCTACATAACTTTTCCAAGGCCAAATATATCACTACTATGGATATTCTTAAAGGTTTCCACCAGATACCTTTAAGCCCTGAAAACAGAAGTTTGATGAGAATAATCTTTCATTTGGGAATATATGAATATTTGAGGATGCCCTTTGGTATAAAGAATGCCCCATCACACTTGCAGAGACCAATGGATACAGTTCTAGGTACTTACATCAGACAAGTATGGATGATGGTATATATAGATGATGTTATCATATATTCTGATGATTGGGATATTTATGTAAACAAAATAAGAGTAGTATTCCAAAATATCTCCAAAGCAGTATTAAAAGTATCCATGAAGAAATGCAACTTTGGATATGAATAATTGAAAGCCCTAGGGAATATAGTCTCTGGTCTAATTTAGATCCTGACCAAAATAAGATAGCTGCTGTCATGAAAAGACACATGCCTCAAAATAAAACAGAGTTAATTTCTTTCATTAGTTTTTGCAGTTACTAAAGGAAATACATACCAAATTTTTCTATGCTAACTAAAAGTCTGCATGAAATATGCAACTATAAAACTCTCTTTGAAATGACATATGAGAGATTGAAAAACTATGAGGAACTAAAAATAGCTATGAACTCTAATCCTTTACTCATTCAACCAGGTTACTCCAAACCCTTTAAGCTGTACATTTAATCCTGTATGGAAAGGTTAGGAGCTGCTCTACATCAAGAAAGAAGAGAACAAGACAAACCATTGGAGAAACCAGTACTCTTCATATCTAGACAGATCAAAGCTACAGGAAAGATATATGGAGCCAGTCAGATGGAATTCTTGGCTCTAGTATGGGCTTTGTAAAATCTACACTATTACTTAGAAGGCACCACTTTTCAAGTGATCACAGACTGTAATTCTATAAGAACTCTCATGAACATGAAGAATCCCAGAAGACATATGCTCAGGTGGCAAATTGCTATACAAGAATATATAGGTCAGATGACTATAGTGCATGAAGCTTGAGCTAAAAACCAGAATGCTGATCGTCTCAGTAGGAATGCTTTGCCTAATGACTCTAGCAATCCACCATATGACACTGAGGATCAAGATATCTTTCCTATCTTGAACATTAATATTTTTGCACTAGATGCTCCAATAATGGGGATCCACTTATGTTAATTAGATACTGGTTTCTTTAATCAAGTGAGGGAAAACTACTCCCCTGATATCAAGCTGCTGATTAACATTATGGAATGTGAATCCCCAGAAGCAGCTCTGATAAATAGTTTACCTGATTCTTTGCTTAAACCCTACAAATCAGGAAGGTTTACCTTTTGGGATGGCCTCCTTTATTACAGAAACCAACATTCCAGTGTATTAGTACTAACCAACAAAGAAAATATACAACACATACTCCAGGAATGCCATGACAAATGTTAATCAGGGAATTTATCCACCAAAAGAAACTTGGAGAAAGTAAAAAAAAATGCTTGGTGGATAGACTGGAAAGAAATAACTATTAAGTATGTTACTAGCTGTGAGACTTGCCAAAAATCTAATAAAAATACTGGCAACAGTTTTGGAATCCTACAGAACATCTCTGAACCCAAAACTAGATGGGAAATCATTCATATGGATTTTTTCACCGGCCTCCCCACTGGAGGTACTCATTCAAATACTCTGTCCTGGTTATAGTTTACAGATACTCTAAGAAGGAAAAATTCAAACCTAACCACAAAGAAGATAGTGAAATGGATGTAGCTCTACTATTTTGGAATAGGATTATAGCTGATGTTGGTATACCCAAGATTATAATAAGTCACAGAGAACCCAAATTCACCTCCGAGTTTTGGAGGATTCTACATGATATACTGGGTACTACTCTAGCATTTCCTACAGCATACCATACCCAGACTGAAGGATTAGCTCAAAGAATGATACAGACCCTAGAAGATATTTTAAGAAAGTTCTGTAGCTTTGGTCTAGAATACAAAAACTCATATGGTTATTGCCATCATTGTGTTGGAATACCAGCCTTGGATAACGCATACCTGCATTTTTCTCTATCTGTGAGGTGTAATGCCAGATACAGTGTCAATACTTCAAATGTGAAATCTCACTCCAAGCCAGCCCATCTTCTTATGTCCCAGAGGACTCTACTGCCTTTAGCTGGATGATTATTTGTCACAACTTCTTGTATTCACTTCTATCATTCATTATCTCTCAACATTTTCTTTTCATTATACATCTCACTTGCACAATTCTGACTACCTCTCCTACCGCACCAAGACATCACACAGCTGGTCAATGCAATTCAAACTCCTCAAGCTTTGCAACACTAATTCAATTATTTTACAGAATCACAACTTGCAGAATCTCAATTCATCGAGCAGGTAAAAGACTGTCCCGACCATCATTCAAGATCAACCGTATTTGTATGCAGTCTATTTTTGAGTGCTCAGCTGATTAACCAAATGCTTCAGCTCTGATTGTCTCCATTAGTCCTCATTTTATCCAGTTCAACTGATTTTCTTCTGAACTGATTGCGGGCTGATTGATTCAAATCAGCCATTGCCTTTGTTGGTCTCTTTTATTTGATTCATCTTTTGTTTACTTCATCTAAAAAGTCTAACCAACTTTTCTCTCTCTTGTCTCATTCATTAAATCAAGTGGTCCTGGTTTCATACCATAAATTACTTTATGGTTAAAAGCCAAAGCTCTTCAAAATGACCAAAAGACCCACACCAGGACCAGGAGGCAACAACACAATGAGGACCATTATTCTTAAAACTTTGGTTGAATCCACCCCTTTGCTCAATGAAGACAATTATTCAATCTGGAAAAGCAAAATGGAAAGCCTCTTTGAAATCAAAGGAATTCTTAAAATCATGGAGGATCTGGATACAAGCAAACAACTTGATCCAGAGATTAACAAAGACATTGCCCCATTCCTCCTGGCAAAACTCAAACCCTCAACACACACAAACATCATCAAGCCAGGAAACATTCAAAACACCAAAGAAATCTGGATGGCGACTAAGAACTATTTTGCTTCCTTTCAATCAGCCAATAGAGCCAGGGTATTCAATGGATTTCTCTATCTTCCCTTCAGTGAAGATAACATTGAAAGATTTGTTACGACTGTCAGGCTGAATCTCAACAAGCTCTCAAAAGTCGGCATAGAACTTCCTTCCAATAAATTAGCGTATCTCATTCTGTTCAAATTTTCAACTAATCTCAAGAACATGGCCTCTCAAATGATGCACGGAGACAAAGAAATCTCTTTTGAAAGGGTTCTGGATCACTTGAGACAATACAAGAACAAGAAAAATGCCAAGATTAAAGAAATCTCTCCTAGCTCAAAAGTCAACATCAACCTTTATTCTAACTATCCTCAATGCAAAAATGGTGTTCAAAATCCAGAAGTCAAAAATCACCCCCAAGAAAAATTTTGGATCAAGTTTCCTGAGCTGAAGCCTAAAAATTTCAGGCCTTGCAAATCAGAAAAGAAAAAAACAGAAGACAGTTCCAACTTCTTCTCCTTTCTTCATTGCTTCTCACATATTTCTCAGAAATCTCCTTCCAACTTCATTCTCAACTTGGGATTCCACATTCATATGATTCGTGACAGGCAGGATTTTGACACTATTACCCCTGAAGATGGATCAAATTTCATCAAAACCGGAAAACCAGGAGCTTTGCTGTCTATTGTGGGTAGAGTAACAGCTCCTCTCACCTTTCCAGTTGGAACCATTTTCCTCCAAGACGCAGCCTTGACCCCCAATGTGTGCATCAACCTTCTATAAATGGGAGTCCTTCTGAGCATGGGAGCAAAACTTGTAATCAACCACTCAAGCTTGCCACCCTCAATCAAAATGTGTCTCAAAGAAAAACCCTTTTTACAAGGACAGATTTTCAATAAACTGCTTGACGCTATCATCCCTGAAAATCAAATTTTCAGCGCAACCTTGGAAGATGTAAATGATCTTCATCTCAAACTAGGTGACGCCAGTCTATCAAGGATCAAAAAGTATCTCAAAGAATCTGTCCCAAACTCCATAAAACGGTCATTCAACTTCAAAAAGTGTGACAGAAGTAAAATCACCAAGAGCCAATTTAAAGAAGCATCTACCAAAGCCAACAAGATAATGCAAAGGATCCATGCAAATCTTATTGGCCCAATCTTTCCAATGGTTAAAGCCAGATATTGCTACTCTCTTACACTAGTTGACAGCCACAGTAGTTATATCAGTTGCATCCCTATGAAAAAAAAAGCAACGCTCCTGACATTATTAAGTTTATTTTTCTCAACAAAGTCAATTGACTCCATCATTTTCCTACACAACTCTGCAGAAATGGAGGAGGCGAATTCATTAATGAAGATTTGACCAAGTTGTTCAAGGAGAAATGCATTCAAAGAATCGTTTCCAAGCCATACCATCCAGAACACAATGGAAAGGCAGAGAGAGCCAACAGAACTATTGCTGAATCAGTCAGAGCAACACACTTGTCCTTGAACATCCCCATGGATTACTGGCACAAGACAATTCAAAGCTGTGCACTTTCTCTCAATTGAATTCCAAATGCTGAAGTTTAGTTCCTTGGGAAACTATGCATGGGACTCACTTGCCAATTGGATATCTCAAACCCATTGGAACCAAACTCACCTATCTTGATCTTGGTAATCACTTGTGACAAAAATTCAACAAGAATGGAGTCCATGGTAAACTTCTAGTTTATGCACCCAAACTCCTCTCTTATCAATTACTCACTCCTAGTGGTAAAGTGGTAGAAACAAAGAATGTCAATTTTTTGCCCTCAATCAATTTGATTCTGGATTATTCTCCAGATCAATCTCAAACCATACAATATGAACACCAAGCGTTGATGAATCCTACAAGTCCTGAGTCTTTGCCCACTTCCAATGTGGTGACCAAATCTGGACACCCTGGACCAGATGCGTAAAATTCAAAAAAATTTTCTACAATTCTTTTATTAAGGTGTCATTTATAAAAAAAAAAAATCGGAATTTTTTGGTATTGGTATCACTCCTCCAATTTCCTCATCCTGCCAAACATTCCTCTGTCGCAGTTGCCTAGGACAGGCCTCTCTTGGTCTCATCACCTAGGCATTGCGTTCAATTCCTGCTCTCTTTTTTCCCCCCTTTCTTTTGTTCAAATGCGCGGGCCAAGACCCGCTTGGCCCAATCTTCCTCCGCACTGCCATCACCCCCACCACTCTCCTGGGAGGTTGTTGTGATTGATTTTGGTCGGCCAATAAGTTCCTGTACCATTTCCAATCAGTGTACCACCGGTCGTGGGATCTTGGACCTCCACAATTCCGCCAGGATTCAGACCCAAGATTGGAAGATTGCCAAGCAGGCAGTCCAAGCAACTGGTCTCAAGTTTAGTCTCACCTGTCATGCACTCAGTGGCTTGGTTTCCCAATTGGCAGCTCCTGATCTTTGGATCGATTGGTTTGTTCATTATGCGGATTCCCAAGGAGCACCTCAATCAATTTTGATAACGGCCGCAAAGTTTCTCTCTAAAATCTATCAGGGTGAATCGGGCCAGCACGTGATTGCCAATCACAATTATTCAACCAACCTCATACCTCGATCCAAGCAGTTCACACGCCCCAACACGGCTGTCTGGTTATTTGGAAATCGGACCAATTGGATGATCAACTTTCATTATTATCCTGAAAATTGAGCCTGTTTGGGAAAAGGGACAAGCATTCAAGATCATTTTTAATACTTCATCCCGTTAGGTCAACGCGGAGCTCCCGATAAAGGGTTTTAGAGCCAGAGCTGTTCCCCGGGCGCGTGGGCGCATCCAATTGACCATCAAGCTTTGATTTATTCAGACCATTTTTCTGCATCATCCATCTGGTCACCTGTGCAAGATTGGTTGCGGGAACAACCTTCATCCCCTGACCCAATTGGTTTTTCCCAAGATCAATCTTGCACCCTCATCTTCCCTCCCTGGCCGGTGTGGTGTCATTATATAGCCTCGGTTCGGGGACTGCGTCGCGGCCTGCGCGCTCAGCATCTGGTAGGTTAGGCTCAGCAGTTGGGGTGCGCCGGTTCTCAGCAGTAGCCGCTGCGGGTTCAGCAGCAGCCGCTGCGGGCTCAGCAGTAGGCGCGGCGGGATCGAGCACGCGACTGCGGGCCGGGCCTGACTAAGGGAGGCGGGCCGCGACCCGCTTAGATGTCCGACTCATGGATGGAGCTGGGCCGATCGGGTTCTCGGAGCGGCTAGTCAGGGAAGGAAGAAGCGGGGCGACAGCGGGGCTATATGCGTGGCAGCCGCGCGCAAGCGCGGTGGATCTTGGGTATCGCGCGGCTGAGGGCCGCGCCACGAAAAGATGAACCGGATGCGCGTAATGACAGGCGAGCTGGCGGGGGTAGGGTATGGGTATGGGTTAAGGGATGGGTTAGGGTTCTGGGTCTAGGTTTCCTTCTTCATGGTTGTCAGTCTGTCTTTGTGCTTGTGCTTAGGTTAGGGTTGAGGGGGAGGGCTCAAACACCCTTCCCCTCGACTTTGGGTTGTAGGGAGGATCCATCATTCTCTCATCCATCAATCTACATCTCATTCTCTCTCTCTCTCTCTCTCTCTCGGAGTAAAGGAAAGGAAGCATTCTCGGTCTTACAGACGCTAGAACCATCGATCCCGTAACTAGGGACAACTTCGTGAGGATCAACCTCTAAAGTTTCCACATCTGGGGGTCTGGCCAGGAAACTCTCGATCCGTTCTCAGTCTCTTGAAGATTACGCAGAATGCTACCAACAACCACTCCGGGATCCAATGCTCCCCTTCCCTACCCTCCACGCCCGACTCCCGTCTCTGCTGCTCAACCCCCTCCGCCACCGTCTGCTCATGCTCCTAGAGTCAGCGGGTTCGCTCCTCCCTCGGAAGGGTCGTCGGACATGGCGGTAGAGGCCCCTCGCCGCGTTTGGTTGAGGCCGAGGGATTTCCCCCATCTTCGGTTCAGTACTTCGGATGTCGAGCGGTTCCTTTCTAGGTTCGAAGGGATCGCGGACTCGGAGGGCGCGTTGGGCGCAGATAAGGTTCGGACTATCGTGCTGTTCATTACTGAGGAGGAGAAGCTGCGGGACGTGGAAGAAATGGTTGGATACGAGAGGCAAGACTGGGGGAAGTTGAAAAGCGAGATGTTGGCGAGGTGGGGAAGGCGTGAACCTCGGTTTCGGGAAAGCGACTTCGATCGAGCTGCGGGGGAGGCGATCGAGAATGGCGGGGTGCGATCGCGCGAAGGATTAGTGGAATACATGTCAAGGTTCGAGCGAATCTACGGGTACCTTGCAAGGAACAAGGTCTTCGGGGGTCAGACGGGTGCCATGAAGCGGGCTTTCCTGGGGGGTCTTGCGCCCCAGCTTCGTTCCAGGGTGCAACAATACCTGTACGACCACGGCCTGGTTAAGAGGTTGTTGGATGGGAGCGTCGCGATTCTCCCCAATCTTTCGGTTATCCGTCAAGCCGCGGAAAGCGAAATCGATTTGGACGAGCTCATCGCGGATACGGCACGAACGTACCCGTCTTCCTCCAAGAAATCGGTCACGATCTCGGCGCCGGCCCCCGACCAAACTTCGGCCGCGCGGCCGCCGACGCCCTCTCATGTCGGACTTTCCCAGCAGCCTCCGGGACCATCTGTCGGGGAGATAACGGAGATTCTGCGGGACATAAGGGTTTTCCTCAACCGGACACCGGCTCCTACGGCTCCGGCAGCCGCACCGTTTCCGGCGGCTCCTTCTCAACCGCGCGCGGTGCCGCCTCACATGGCGGAAGGGTTCCAGCCTCCTAGCGGATCATCCGGATCGTACGGGTCGCCGCGATGTTCATATTGCGGGGTGAGAGGGCACTGGAAGTCAGTTTGTGAGGATCTCACTCGGGACATGGACGAAGGGCTTGTTCGCGCATCCGGGATGACGTACGTATTTCCGACGGGTGAATCGGTGGATCTGAATAAGGACAAGCCGCCACCAATGGTGCAAGTGCGGGAAAGAGCGAAGGCTAAGACCGAGACTGCTCGGGTCTTGCTTGGGATTGTCACCGCGCCCGGAACATGGGTAGCTCCGAGAGTGGAGGCCGAAGTCAGGGCGTTGGCGACAAATGAGCGCATTGCGATGGATGTCGACGAGCGATCAATGGCTTCGAAGCCAGTCGCGCGAGTGCCGATTTCGGACGGGCCGTCTTCTAATCCCGTGGGAAAGAAGAAGGCCGCGGACATCGTCCGGAGGGTAATGGGGAAAGACTCACCAATACCCCTGACCCTACGAGAGCTAGCGGCGGTGTCCCCCGCGGTCGTCGACGAGATGGTCCAGGCCTTGAAAGATTGCGGTCAGGGTTGGGTGCCGACGACGGTTCAGCGGGTTAACGTGGCGGAGGAGGAAATGGATCCCGAGCCGTGCCGGTTGAAGTCGGTATCCGTCCCGCTCGCTTATGTCGCGATGACCATCGCCGGGCGGAAGGTGTGGGCGATGGTGGATAGCGGGTTGATGGTCAACCTGCTCCCATCAAGGTTAGTGGACGAGCTCGGTCTGGTGCGGAGGAAGTGTGCAATGGGTCTTTGGGCGTTAAATGGCGGGGAATGTCGCGTGGACGGGGTAGTAGAGGCGGAGGAGGTGGAAGTCGCCAAGGTCTGTAAGCCTCTGTCATTTCTCTCAGTGGAGTGCGGAGACGTGATTCTAGGACGGCCATTCATGTTTGGGTTCCGAGCCCAAATGGCCTTCAACGCCGAGGAAGGAACGGAGGCGCTGACCGTCGAAGACTCGCTTGGAGCACGGTTTGAGACGACGATCTGCGATCACGGGAGAGGGAAATGGGTACAGGACCCAATGTCTGGCGGCAACGAAGAGTCCGGCGCGGGGGTTGACCGTAAGGGTTACCCTGCGGAGGATTTTTCCTAGTCGGCCGCGGGAACCGTGCGGAGCAGGCTCCGGCTCTGCACGGGCGGCCGACAGATGAGGAGCAGGCGGGGGAGGACGCGCGTGTGGCGCAGGTGCCGGAAGTAAGTCCCATTCCTCAGTATGCATCGCCGGAAGGCTCTACGCTTCGAAAACCCTATCATCGTGCCACAGTCGTGAGCAAAGGCGAAAGCCCTGGTCTGGTCATTACTAGGACTTACGACGGCGACGATCGGGTCTGGATGGCGCGGTGCAATGCGGGCAAGTACAAACCGGTAGCGCGGAAAGTCCGGCCGCGGAACGAGCCAATGCCTCAGGGGCTCAACGGACCCTTACGACCAATTGCGTGGACCCGCGACCCGTGGGAGACGCCCCTTAGGAAGAATGGATGGGTAACGCGGTCGGCGCGAATCACGGACGAGCGGGTGGACGCCCTTAACTTCGGACCGACGGGATGGCTGAGTGCGGAGGAGATGGATCTGCTGGTGTCGGTATTGGTAATGAGGGAGAAGGCACTTGCTTTTGGACCGGACGAGCGCGGGTTGTTGAGAAGTGAGATTGGGGACCCTTACGTTATTCCCACTGTCCCTCACGAACCGTGGCAAATCAAGCCGATTCCGATCCCCCGTACCGTTCGGGAGCCCTTTCTGGAGCTGGTACGGGAGCGCGTGAGGACGGGGCTTTACGAGCAATCCACGTCAAGCTACTCGAGTCCTATCTTCGCGGTCGTTAAGCAGGACGGGAAGTCGCTAAGGATTGTTCACGACCTTCAGAGGCTAAATTCGTTCACTATTCGCGACGCGGGGCTTCCCCCGCGTGTTGAAGAATTTCTGGAATCGATGGCCGGGCGCGCTTGCTACGGGCTGGTGGACGTGATGGGGGGATATGACCAGCAAGAACTCCACCCTGACTCGCGGCCACTGACGGCGTTTGAAACCGGGCTAGGAAGGATGCAGCTGACGCGGCTACCGCAAGGTGCGACCAACTCAGTGGCGGTATACCAAGCCCAAATGACCTGGATACTACGCGACGACCTTCCGGAAGGCGTGCAGATCTTCATCGACGACGCTGGCATTAAAGGCCCCAGAACGGACTACGAGGGCGCGGTCTTAGAGGATGCACCCGCGATCCGGCGATTCATCTGGGAATACGCGGAAACTCTGGAACGAGTCCTCTTCCAAATTGAGGAGGCAGGCCTTACTGTGTCCGGGAAAAAGTTGGCGGTCTGCGTTCCGGCGCTCGAAGTACTGGGGCATGTCGTGGCCTACGACGTGAGGCGAATAGCGGAGAAGAAGCGGAATAAGGTTCTTGAATGGCCGACCCCTCGGACAGTGTCGCACGTCCTGCAGTTTCTGGGGTTGTGCAGCTACGTCCGCATGTTCATCGAGCGGTTCGCGGAAGTAGCGAGCCCAATGCGGGCATTGACGCGTAAGGGGGCGGAGTGGAAGTGGACCGAGGGATGCGATGCCGCTTTCGCGAAGCTCAAGGAAATCGTGGGGCGCGACATCGTCCTTCGGAACCTCGATTACGACGCCGGAGGGATACGCCTGGCGGTTGACTCTAGCGAGCTCGGCGCGGGGGGGGGTCTTGACACAGGAGGAGGACGGAAAAGATAGGCCGGTGCTCTACGAATCGGTTACCTTTACCGCGACAGAGAGTCGGTATTCGCAGCCGAAGCTGGAACTGTGCGGTGTCACCAAGATCGTACGGCGGTTGCAGCACCTTTTGTGGGGCGTGCACTTTGAGCTCTTGGTTGACGCGGAGGCCTTAGCGCAAATGATCAACTCACCGACGCTGCCGAACGCGCCCATGACCAGGTGGGTAGCGTTCCTCCAGTTATTCTCCTTTGACGTGGTGCACATCCCGGGAAAGGCGTTCACGATGCCGGACGCGCTGTCGCGGTACCCGCGGGACGGCCCATACGAGGGGGCGGAACCTTTGGACGTGGAAGCTCCGGTCGTTCGGGTAGCAAAGACGGAGGCATCGGTTTGTCTTCCGTTGCGTCAGTCGGGACGTTACGCGGTCTTGTGCTCTTATTTGCAGGATCTCCGGTTCCCCGAGGGCACGACGGAAACGGTCACCCGATGGGTGAGGCGAAACGTTCTGAACTTCTTCTTACAGGACGGTCAGCTATGGCGGCGGAGCGGCTCCGTGCCTCTTGTTGTCGCGACTTCTAGGGCCGACCAGGAGGTGATTCTAGGAAGTCTGCACGATGACCTTGGTCATCGGGGTGAGGTCGAGACGCGGAGGAGGGTGAAAGCGAGGTTTTGGTGGCCGGGGGTCGTTCGCGCGGTGCGCGACTGGGTAAAGTCGTGCGAGGCCTGTCAAAGGCGAAGCTCGAGGCTTCCCAAGGAGGTCGGCCACCCCACGGGCGAGGACGCGCTGTTCGGGCGCGTTTCGCTGGACGTGGTCCACATCAAGGCGGGTAAGTTTGCGTATTTGCTGGTTGCGCGCGACAATATGTCCGGGTGGGTGGAAGCGAGGCCCCTGGCGAAACTATCGGCGGAAAAGGTGGCTCAGTTTCTGGAAGAGGACTGGTTCGCGCGCTACGGGTCGCTTCGCTTGGTCACCGTCGACGGAGGGGCGGAGTTTCGGGGACGCTTGATGACGCTGGTGCAGAATTGTGGAGCGAAGTTCGGCCGCGTGACGGAATACTACCCGGAGGGCGCGGGGATGATCGAGCGGGGACATCAACCAATCAAGGATGCCCTGGTGAAAATGTGCGGCAAGGATGGCAAAAGGTGGCAGATGGCACTCCCCGCGGTCCTTTTCGCCGATCGGATATCCGTGAAGCGCTCGACGGGGTATTCGCCTTACGAGTTACTCTACGGGCAGCGGCCCGTGCTTCCCGTGGACATTGAGCTGAACACGTTTTTGGGCGTGGATTGGTGGAAGGTTAAGACGTCCGCGGATCTGATCGAGGCGCGCGCGGAACAGCTCCTTAGGCGTGAGGAGACCTTGGAAAAAGCCGCGGAGCGGTTGAAGAAAACCCGGAAGGCGTCAGTCCGCTATTGGGACGAGCGTTGTTCCCATCGGCTCCGGGATCCGTTGCGGAAGGGGGACCTGGTCCTGTTGTATAATTGGAGTCTGGAATCCCAGTGGGGCCGGCTTTTCGCCAACCGGTGGAACGGGCCGTACCGCGTGGCCTCTAAGTTTTTGGGCGGCAGCTACGGGCTTGAGGAATTGGAAGGGACGCCGCTTAAACGGAAGGCCGCGGCTTCGCACGTAAAACGCTTCTTCGCGCGCGGTTCCACTTCCTTTGACGAGACGGCAAGCAATGATTCGGGGCCCGGGGGGGAGGCGGTCTCGGAGTCGGACGACGGCGCGGATCGTTCGGACAGCGTAGTAGCGGCGCGCGACGCGCGACCCCGGAGAAGTAGGAGGTTGCAGACGGCTGGGGACAGCTGTCAAGCTGGGGGGGGGCGCTAGGTGGTTAAAGCTGAATTTGGTAAGGGGGTGTTCTAGCTGGTTCACAGCCGGGACAACTAGACACCCCAGAATGTTCGTTTCCTTATGTTTTGGTTTGGGCTTGGCTTTGGATTGGTACTGGCTATGGGTTATTTATTGCAGGTACGCGGGCGCGGCGTGGTGTCGGGCCCGCAAACGCGAGGACGAGCCCCGCTCACGGATGGCGGGACGAAGAGCTAAATAACTGTAAAAAAAAAAAAAAAAAAAAAAAAAAAAAAAAAAAAAAAAAAAAAAAAAAATGGAACGAATGGAATAATAAATATAGGATATTTTGTTTCTCTTCTTTGGATTCGGGCTGTTTTCTTTCCTTTTTTTCCTATTTCTCTCCTGTTTCTTTCTTCAACGGACGGGCGCGACGGTCGGGGATGGTATGGACGCGGATTTAAGCTTAGCTTGGTAAGGGGGTGCTCTAGCCGGTTCACAGCCGGAACGACTAGACACCCCAGAATGTTCGTTCCCATCGCCTCTCCCTTATACTCCCGGTTGTGAGCGCGCGCTGTTGGCGCGGTGTTTGTTTTGTTTTGTAGAACGGGTACGGGGAACTGTGTGGCAGTCCGTCTGGGGCGGTCCAGGTACCTCTTTTGTTGGGATAACTGGTCACTTACGGTCTCTCACAGAGGGAGCGCGCGGACGCGGATCTCAACCTCAACCTCACTCACACTCACTTCTCACGCGGACGCGGATCTCGGCACTCACACTCACTTTCCACCCGGACGCGCGGACACGGGCCTTTTGTTTCCTCGCGCAGCAGAATATATTTCTCCAACGAACGCGGTACAACAATGGGACAAGAGAGTACACGAGAAAGGAGAAAAGGAAGGAGGCGGGGACGTCTAAGCCATTCGCATCATCTCCTCCATGTCCGCACTCGATGATGCCAGAAGGGCCCGGTAAGACGCCAAGAACTCGCGCCGGGATTCGGAGGATTGGGCTCCGGGGGTCGCCAGGAAGTTGCGGAGCATCGCGGTCGACCTTTCCGCGAAAGCCTTGAAGCCAGCCGCCGGGAGTGCCATCACGACCGGGATCTCCGGGATCTCGGGGGAGTTGGAGGACGGCGGTGCCGGTGCTGGGACGGGGCTTGATCCAAGCGGACAAGGAGGTGATGAGGGGGTCCCTGGGGCATCGCGCGGAGGGCTCGGTCTATCTGGGGGCGACGACGGAACAACGATCGGGGACGGCGGAGGAGGGACCTCGGGAGTAGTAGGCCTCCCGTCCGAGACCACTGGTGACGCGGGCGGCGGTGGAGTACCTTGCGGAGCCGGGGCGGAAGGAGCTGGTGTAGGGGCCGGAGGGGGAACCGGGGCTGCGGCAGCGCGACGTCGGAGAATCTCATCGAGTCGCGGGTCCCTCGCGCCTTCCCTCATCCGAACGCGGTCCAACCAGAATCGTACGGCCCGCCGATAGTCGTCAACGGACGTGAAATCCTCCTTCCGCGGCGGTCCCGCGCGGCGAAAGGGGGAAGCCGAGTCGCGATCCTCGCTCGGCGGAGGGTGACGGGACGGGGAGCCCGGCGGAGTCCACGAGTCCTCCGAGATGGTGTCGTCGTCCGAAACCACGAACGGGTCCGGATGAGCCCTTTTGCGCGGCCTGGGGCGGGAGCCGAAGTTGGGTGGAGCTCGGGGCATGCCATTGCTAAGCGAGCAACGGCGATGGCTGCAACGGCAAGCAACACAGGCGCGTCGACCAGGAGCGATCGAGCACGCCTGCCCGGTCCGGGCGCAGAATTCGCAGGGGAGCATGACGGCGATGAGTATGGAAGGGGAGTTGGTGGAGTGCAAAAAGAGGAGTGGGTAGGGAGGAGCGGGGTGCGGGTAGTCGAGGTGGCGATGGGAAGGGACCTCTGGGGACAGAACTCAAGTTGGGGGGGGATGTGGTGTCATTATATAGCCTCGGGTCGGGGACTGCGTCGCGGCCTGCGCGCTCAGCATCTGGTAGGTTAGGCTCAGCAGTTGGGGTGCGCCGGTTCTCAGCAGTAGCCGCTGCGGGTTCAGCAGCAGCGGCTGCGGGCTCAGCAGTAGGCGCGGCGGGATCGAGCACGCGACTGCGGGCCGGGCCTGAATAAGGGAGGCGGGCCGCGACCCGCTTGGATGTCCGACTCATGGATGGAGCTGGGCCGATTGGGTTCTCGGAGCGGCTAGTCGGGGAAGGAAGAAGCAGGGCGACAGCGGGGCTATATGCGTGGCAGCCGCGCGCAAGCGCAGGCCGGCCACGGGACGGGAAATTCACGACGGCGCGTCGGGTGGATGCGCGCAAGCGCGGTGGATCTTGGGTATCGCGCGGCGGAGGGCCGCGCCACGAAAAGACGAACCGGATGCGCGTAATGACAGGCGAGCTGGCGGGGGTAGGGTATGGGTATGGGTTAAGGGATGGGTTAGGGTTCTGGGTCTAGGTTTCCTTCTTCATGGTTGTCAGTCTGTCTTTGTGCTTGTGCTTAGGTTAGGGTTGAGGGGGAGGGCTCAAACACCCTTCCCCTCGACTTTGGGTTGTAGGGAGGATCCATCATTCTCTCATCCATCAATCTACATCTCATTCTCTCTCTCTCTCTCTCTCTCGGAGTAAAGGAAAGGAAGCATTCTCGGTCTTACAGACGCTAGAACCATTGATCCCGTAACTAGGGACAACTTCGTGAGGATCAACCTCTAAAGTTTCCACACCGGTGTTAACCAACAACACGCCACCTTGACTATCTACTCTGGCTGTCCAAATGAATCCACCTATCACTCACCTTCTCCACTCTTGCGCAATCATCCACGGGACTTGTACATAGTCTAACAGGGCCTATAAGGAGGGGCTCTCCCCTGCCTTTTGGCATGGAGGGGGGGTATTGGATGGCAACTTATGAGAGAATCATCATCACTATCATCTTGAAATAAATCATCTGTGGGGTCTCATTCCCCTTTATCTGAGACTTAATTCTGGGTATATCAATGATTTCCCCTTGATCCTTGAGCCTCAATACTCAAATCCTGATCCTTGATCTTTATCACCAACCAATAGCCTTTCTGGTTGGAGAAGAATTTGACTGATTGAATTCTTGAGTGTGTTACACCACTCCTGATCCCTTTATCCAACCATACTGGTCCTGATCATCCTTTGATTATCTTTCCAGAACCGGTCACGTTTGACTGAAGAGGTTTTATTGAGCTTAAAACCTCGATTGTTAAACCTCCCTTTATTTCTTTTTGAATTTGAATTCCGCCACGCTACTCTTGAATCCCTTGAGAAGTGTTGGGTTATTGTTGTTTTAATCAGTTATTTTTTTGCTTCTAGAGCTTCATCAAACAATTAGCTTTGTCTTGTCCAGCCACCCACATTTATCTGGTACCCTTCAAGCGCTTGATTGCGGAGAGTTGGGCAGGTTCATTGAGAACCTGGAGGTTTTTTGGGATTGAGTTGATCTTTCCTAAGCTTCTGCTGACGACCAGAGCTATTAGCTTGTGGGTTTTTTTACTTACAATTGCCTTGTCCTGTTGAACTCTGAACAATCCTTGATTTCTTCTACTCAAGTTTTTCCCGGCATCATCTTGCCTCAGATAGTGTTTTTTCCCAGCTACCAACGACCATCATCTTTATCCTTTACTCTTTGGAACCCCATTTACCAGGTTCTGGACTTTGATCTTGGTTACATTTAAATATTTTTGTAAAACTCAGGAGGGCAGCCTAAACAGAACCTCTGCCACGGCCTAGCACTGTTTTGAGTCTTACACCAATGAGCCCAATACCACAAGCATGATCAAAACAGAAAGCTCCTTGGATGAATCAGATGTTGAAAGCAACAAAGACAACCTCATTCAAGCCCAACTCAATCCAGGAAGGACTCTGAGAGATGGATCTGCTATCTGGCCTCCTGATTGGTATGGGTATCATTGCAACTACACTCCATCATCACCTGAGGAGGCGCTCAAGGATCCGATATGGTCAAAATTGCTAGACAAAGAGTTAAGTACCTGTGAAGATTTTGAAGTTTGGGAGGACTAAAAAGGACACAAACCAAAGAACATCCTCAATGTAACATATGCCTTCAGGATTAAACAAAACACAAACGGAGGCAAACCGGTCCATAAATCACAAGTGTGTGTTCAGGTTTTCAGTCAGAGGTATGGAATTGATTACTTTGACACATACGCCACAACTAGTAAAGCCGCATCACTCTGAGCTTTCCTTCTTCTTGCTGTCAAAAAATATCTTCCTATGCTGCAATTTGATGTCAAGGGTGCATTTTTACATGCTCCACTTGATGAGGAAGTTTTCATTTGTTGTCCTGTTGGTTCAAAAAGGAAAATACCAATCCTCAAGTAAAATAAGTCACTCTACGGACTAAAACAAGCACCAAAAAACTGGTATGAGATGCTCCAAAATTGGATCAAACTCCAAGGGTTTACCCCTTCCAATGCGGACCCATGTTTTTACATTGATAAAGATGGTCAATCAGCACCTTTTGTGCATGTTGAAAATCCTGTGGTGGTTGGAGATGTGAATAAATTAAAGGAATCTTTTCTCAGCAAGTTCAAGAACCCCTCATGTCACAAACCTAACACGCTACTTGGAATGAAAGTTCAACAAACAAAAAACGCAGTTAGACTATCCCTTCCTCGTCATATTGAAAAAGGGCTGAAGGAATTGAATCTCCTGGAGTCTAAATCAATCTCTAGTACACCTTGCACTCCAAGCATTCATCTCTTATCAGCAACCAAAGAAGAAAAAGAAGAATTCAAGAAACTGAATTTCAACTACCAATCTCCAATTGGTAGACTCAATTTCATTGCCGGACTAGCTCAGCCAGACATCAGCTTTGCCATGTCCTCACTTGCTTGGTTCTCAGAGAAGCCTCGTATCAATCACTGGCACAAAGTACTCAAGGTTTGGGGATATCTTGCAAAAACAAAGGATCAATCTCTTCTCATCTCCAAGAAAAATGACTCAACAAACTTGTTATGCCATAGTGACTCCACCTGGGAAGAAAATCCAATCACAAGAACATCACAATCTGGATTCATTTTTTTCTTTTTAGGTTCACCATTGTATTGGAAAAGTCAAAGACAATGTAACATTACTTATTTGTCAACTGAAGCCAAATTTCATCCTCTAAACAATGGAAAACTTGAATGTAGATGGATTAATCACCTGATCAATGAACTCTGGAGGAAACCAATTACTCCCAGCATCCATCTCATCAATAAAAAGGGTCTCAACAATAAAATTAAAAATTTTGGATAAAACTCTAAGACAAAATTCATTGATCTAAAAACCAAGGGTCTGAGAGAAGATGTCAAAGCGGCAGCAATTAAAATTCAACTCATCCATTCAGGAGATATGGTTTCTGACTGCTTAACAAAAGAAGCTAATAAAAACTTGGTGATTAGACTGGTACATCATGTTAGCAAATATTCATTGGAGCATTGAATTAAGGGAGGATGTTGGAATCCCAGCCTTGGACTAACGCGGACCTGCATTTTTCTCTATCTGTGAATTTTAATGCCAGCTACAGTGTCAACTCTTCAAATGTGAAGTCTCACTCCAAGCCAGCCCATCTTTTTATGTTCTGGGACAACTCTCCTGCCTTTATCTGGATTATTATTTTTCACAACTTCTTGTCTTCACTTCTATCATTTATTATCTCTCAACATTTTCTTTTCATTATACATCTCACTTGCACAATTCCAACTACCTCTTCTACTGCAACAAGACATCACACAGCTGGTAAATGAAATTCAACACTCCTCAAGCTTTGCAACACTAATTCAATTATTTTACAGAATCACAACTTTCAGAATCTCAATCAATCCAGCAGGTCAAAGACTATCTTGACCATCATTCAAGACCAACCCTATTTGTATGCAGTCTATTTTTGAGTGCTCAGCTGATTAATTGAATGCTTCAGTTCTGATTGACTCCATTAGTACTCATGTTATCCAGTTTGACTGATTTACTTCTGAACTGATTGCGGGCTGATTGATTCCAATTAGCCATTGCCTTTTTTGGTCTCTTTTCTTTGATTCATCTTTTGTTTACTTCATCTAAACAGTCTAACCAACTTTTCTGTCTCTTGTCTCATTCATGAAATCAAGTGGTCCTGGTTTCATACCATAAATTCCTTCACACTGGGTAAGCCTACTCCCAGCTCTAGAGATGGCTTCTAACAGCAGTGAACATTCTACTACCAAAGAAGCTTCTTACATACTATAAAGAGGATGGATTCCAAAACTCCCTAGGAATAACTCAAACCATAAATTAGCCACCATTCATTGAACATCTCTTGACTTTAAGAAAATGATTTTTCTGGAAAATAATCATGCTCAAAAATGTGTAGAAGAAGAAAAGGAAAACAAAAAACAAAGATGGGATAAATCACGTAGCAAACCTGACTTTAAAATAGGAGATCAGATCTTGATATCCACTACCAAATTGAACAATCTAGCAGGTAACAGAAAGCTAAAACTAGAATTTTTTGGACCATTTTTTATCAAAAACATGCATGCCAAAAATGCTGTAGAAGTAATCTTGAGTGAAGATTTATCAAGAAAAAACCCAGCATTTCCTGTTAGCCTAGTAGCACACTTTCAACCAAGAGAAGGTAGCAACCTCCCTCCAGCAATAATCACAATAGAACCTTACCCTGCGAAAGAAAAAGGGAAATTCAGCAGGATGTTGAGAGACACAAAAGAGAAAGTAAAAGGAAAAGATGTTAGACTATACTTATTAAGATACAAAGGAGAATCTGCAAAAAAAGATGAATGTTTACCAGAGAATAATACACCTGATGGACCAAAAAATCTTAGAAACTACAGAGCCAGGAAAAGGACTGAAACACACGTGGAATCAATTTTTTCCCGAAATGCTGCAGATTTTTTTTCAGATATGGCCATATCCCAAAGTGAGGGAATGTCAGCTTGCTACTATTGCAGCGCAAGATGAAAAATTAACAGAAATAACATAAAAATAATAATAATAAAATCAACCTAAGAAGGAGTAGGAAAACCAAAAATATTATTTCAAAAATGTATTTTCCACCCAAAATTAGGTAGGATCACTCACTGACCGCACCCTTGAAATCCAACTCCTTATATTTTCAAATAATTAAAGAATGAAAGACAAAAATACCAGGGCACCACTATTGAACTTTTGGGCAAATTGAATATTTCATATTTATTTTCACGTATAGGTTTCACACCTAAAATTCAGTCAGAATTGAGGTGTGGTGTATATTTTAGGAGTTACAGATGGAAATGTGTTCTGTCACAATTCCTGCACGCAGATGTGGCAGCCAATACAGCTGCGCGCGGATGAGCTACAGCACTGTCACTCTGTCAAAGCCGTTTACGCAGCCCCGGGCCTCTGAAAAGTACACAGCTGCAGGACTAGGGGTTGAAAAAGTGACAGGCGGCATGAGAAAACTAGGTACTGCGTAAACATGCTACAACCTACATGGGAAAATTCTACATATGTATTAAATTCTCACATGGATAGTAGATAGTCTAACAATACATAAATCTATATAAAAATATCTAAATAACCTTTATACGTATTTTTTATTAAATCCAATTCAAAGTACCAAAAATTTCAAAAATAAGATAATGACTACTTCTATAAATATATTAAAATACTTTAATATACTATTATGTGAATTTCTAGAAATAAAAATATTTGTGAAATACTAAGAAACCTAATGCTGTAAAAATATTACATGAATACCCATGGATTATATTTATATTTAATTATTTTAGTAATTCAACCAAATTTCGAAAATAAGGAGTAAAATCAATGTCATGAATTAACTCCAATTATTTAATACGTAATGAGAACTCACCTGAAGTCCAAATAACCGTAGGAATGTCTATTAAAATAATTTTTACCTTACTGGGAACATTTACTAAGGATAATTAGTTAAATAATAAATAAAAAGGACTGATGAGTGTTATTCACAGGTCCTCATATCAATTATAAAGTAGAATAATTCCCATACCCTGTGGAATTAGATGCTACCCATGCTAAAAAACCAATAACACGTGAAAGGCTACCACTTTTTACCCTGCTAGCCTCAGTGTCCGTCCCTTTGAGCCCCTGTACACCTCGGAAGGACAATATTGAGACTCAAAAAGCTATAAATAAAGAGATCTTTTGAGGATATTGATATCCAGAGACCCAGTTATATTTACATCCAGACACCGTGACAAGGTAATCAAATACTTATAAGAGATAAGTAAATGATTTATGGATTTAGTCTGATTAATATTATCTGGCCTCAACCTTATTTTTATCAATTTAAACTGCTGAACAACCTTATAACCCTAGTATACAGGTTTAACCCATCAGCGCACGTCCCAAACAAGTACCCAAAGGATTCAATAATATACCAGTGAGTCTTATTATATTTTATCAGTCGTGGAAGCTTGGTTAGAAAGCCCTGCAACTCCACCGTGTATTTTATATACATATTATCTTTGGGCAAAATATCCTTTAAACTAAAGGTTCCAAAGTAACCAGGCCTACGTGTTTTCATACTGAATTCCCTGAAGAGAGAGGTTAAAGATCCCCAATATAATTGTGGTCCCTATATAAAAATATTCAATAATCAATTTATTTATATTGATTTATAACAATAAACCATATCCAAACCAATTAACCTTGAAATAAGCTTCATCCAAATATTTTATGGATTTTTGCTGAATTTATTGAATAATATATTGCTTTATCCAAATATTTTATGGATTTTTGCTGCATTTATTGAATGATATTTTTTTTATTTATTCTATCACCTCTGGTAGCAAAAGGATAGCAAGGATCTTGGCATCCAGGAGGCTGAAATTTAAATATTTTCCCATCTCTCCTCTCCACTTACATGACTGCTCCCTTTTAATGGAAATATAATTTCTGTGACTTGCAGGGCCTGATTGATTCTTCTTATAGCCATGTGATGTTTCTTGAAGGCAGAGGAAGAAAAATCCATTCCTATCTTTTTGTTTCCATCTTCATCTTCATATGTGCCCTTGCCACATTTTGATTCCAGACATTGGAATATCTTCCATTTTGCTGTCTTCATATCAATTGATGGATGGACAGAAGGATGAATGGATGGGTGCATGGATGGATGGATGGATGGATTTTTGGATGGATGGATGGATGTATGGATGGATTTATCATATGATGGAGGGATTCATCAATTGGGTGCTGAGTGCACTACCCAACCACATATTATACAATGCCTTGTATGCATGTAGTCATTGAGAAGTGACTCGCTATCAATGTTCACCATCCATCACCTTAGCCTAATTTTTGTTGTCCATTATCTTAGGCTGAGCTTTCCCCAATGGTTGGCAGCCATGATCTGGTCCCAATGGTCACCAACCATTAGCTTGCCCCAATGGTTGGAAACCATTGGCTTGTCCTAATGGTTGCCAACCGTTAGCTTTCCCCAATGGTCACCAACCATTGGCTTGCCCAAATGGTCAGGGACCATTAGCTTGCCGCAATGGTTTCCAGCCCTTAGCTTTCCCCAATGGTTGCGAACCATTAGTGTGCCCCAATGGTTTCCAACCATTAGCTTTCCCAAAGGGTTGCTGACCATTAGCTTTCCCCAATGGTCACTGACCATTAGCTTTCCCCAATGGTTTCCAGCCATTAGCTTTCCCCAATGGTTTCCAACCATTAGCTTGCCCCAATGTTTGCAAACCATTAGCTTTCCCCAATGGTTGCCAACCATTAGCTTGACCCAATGGTTTCCAACCATTAGATTGCCCTAATGATTTCCAACCATTAGGTTTCCCCAATGGTTGCTGAACTTGAGCCTGCCGCAATGGTGGCTGTCCAGTGGCAAAATACCACCTTTTTTAACATTGAAGTCATCATCCCCCTGTGATTTTAAATTATTGAATGCTGACCCTGCTTGTCAGCTTGCTACTATGTACAGAGCAAAACTGTCAAATAGTAACAAAAAACTATGAAAAATAAGAATATTTCAATTAACAAAATAAGGAGTGAGAAATACATAAATATTATTCCAAGAATGGATACCTCACCCAAAATTAGGTAGGGTCACTCACTGACCCCAACCTTGAATTCCAAGTCCTTATATTTTTAAAATAATTAAAAAGAAAAGTACTAAAAATCACGACACCAGTATGTCACTTTTTGGACATTCTAATATTTCACACGCATTGTCACGTATAGGTTTACACCTAAAATTCCCTCAGAATTGAGGTGTTGTGTATATTTTAGTAGTTACACGCGGAAATGTGTTATGTCACAATTCCCGCGCGCAGCCCCGCATCATTACATATCCCTAGGCACTAGTAGCAGCAGGTTCCCGCGTACTAGAGAACCGCGCGCAGCTGATTCTGCCATGCACGCAGCGGATCCAACCCTGCGCGCATCTGTACTAACTGATCCCCACGTCTGGATCAGTCGTGACTAATCTGACAACCAGGTACCGCTCAGAAGAGCTACAACCTAGTTAGGGTTGCCTAGCATATGTAACAAACGGACATATGCATTACTAATGATCTAAAAAGATCAAAACTTAAATAAAATTAATTAAAATTAAGTTTAAAACATTTTTTAATAATAAATCAAAGATCAAGGATTATCACGTAAATCCTTGATCCTGATCTTTGAAGACCACAAAACACTACAAGGAGTGTTCATAAAAATCATTAAAAATTACCTACATTATTAGCAAATAAAGCACAATCATTAAACATCCACATCTGCACGCTTTGAGGCAATATCACTAGTAAAAATGAAGGATGAATACGGAATGATCAATTTTACCCCATAACAGATTAACAGATTGTGTGGCTAAATTAGTACATAAATCCAGCAGATCTAAGGACAACTGATTGACAGAACCAAGTGGACATGCTAATCCTTCCCCGACTGGCTTGCCAGCCTCAGAACACTAGCAGAACCCTCTCTACGTGCCCTGAGAAGACCAAAATCACCCCAAAAAGGTATTTATACAGACCTCTTTGGATCCATTATTCCATCATCAGTTTACCAGGAATTATTTATTATCAATCAGACACCGTGTCTTTGTTAATCAAGTTCTTATATGAAGATAAGAAAGTGATTTATTACTTAGTCTGTAGTAGTATTATTTACCTATATTAACCAATCAAACATTGAAGTTTAGTCAAGCAATCTAGCCCATCTGCTCTGAAACCCTTCAAATTATGCCAGGATTTTCGTGGTAAAGTGCTCAGAGTGAGTGTTACCCTTCCTTTCTTGGCCATTTGAGTTGTTGAGCCCCGCCATTAGTGGAATAAGTCCTTTCTAAGGAACCCATTGTTATTCCAAGGTTCTTAAACTTCCTAAGGAGGCCCCTTGAAGAGAGGTTGCTAGTCTGCAAAGATCCCCAGTAGCATAATACTGTGGCCCCTCTTTTATATTATATTGAAAACCATTTACTACCAAACCAATTAAACCTTGCAACTGCTCTTCTTAAATCATTTATTTGATCTTCTAAGTGTTTATTATTGGAATAATAATTATTATTATCATTCCAGCATTTTTATCACTCTCTGTAGCTATAGGACTGAAAGTTCCCTAGTATCAGAGAGCTGAAAACTGGGGGTCTGGCCAGGAAATATCCTTAAATAATTAATTTTCATTATTTATTCCTTGGACCAGTCTATTTATATTTAAAAAAAAGTTAACATACTTATAACATATATTTTTGAACATTTGTTTCTCTAGTGGGTCTTAAGACCAACAGAGAATTGATAAATTATTATTTGAAACTTCTCAAAAAGAAAAAAGGAGAAAAACTCCGTAACTTTGTCCCTGTTATTATAACTCCTGAGCAACAACAAGAGAAATTGCTTTATTATAAACAGCAGGTTATAAAATACAAAGAACTTGAGCTTGAAAGAATTATCAATTTCAATTCTTTATTAAGGCAACATAAGGAGTGGAAGATTCATCAAATGAAGCTTCATATTTATAAACAAAATAACCCTGAAGATAAAGAAAAAATCCAAAAATAATAAAAGTGATTATTTTTTCTAAAAATCATTTTAACACGTAAAAATACAAAAAAATATTGAAATTATATTTTTTGTTTTTATCCATCTCAGTGGATTTTCTTTTTGGTGATCTCATTGACCAGGACCTCCTAGAGGACATCCCAGACAGTGTACCATTGGACTTACCCTTGGATTTATCCCAGGATCTGATTGGAACTCACTCAGACCCCGTTGGAATATCCTCCAAGGATAGTTATGATCCCAAAAAAGTGTTGGTACCCTTCAATTTAACTCTAAGTAAGTTAAAATATTTATAAAAAATTATCAAAAATATAAAACACACAAAAAATATTATTTTTATAATTTTAAAGTCTTTTTTTGCATAGTTTTGACTTACAAATTTTTTTGGTGCTATGTATCAAAATAGGTGCAACACCCGTGCAACTGGTAGAGCCCTGTCATATGGATCTCTGCCCAGAGGAACCCATGCGCACAAGGACTCCAGTTGCAAGCGCGATGAGGGGACTCAAACCCATGACCATAGCCTCACGCAGGACAATGACGGCGACGACCGCGGGTGCCAACTCGACCAACAGACCGTTGGAGAGCCATCCATTGCCCACCATGTTATCCCAGGAGGGTACAGTTCCTCCTATGCCACCTCGGCTGGACTCAACCAAGGAGGATAGAGTCAAAGTATTACTGAAAGAGCACGTGAGCTATTGGTAACAATTCAGGATGGCTCAGACCCAGGAGGATCAACCAGGTATGAGAAAAGCCATTTCTCAGTAAAAGAAATCTCAGATTTCTCTGCAAAGGTTGATCCCAAAGAAAGAAGTAGAAGGCTAAGTGCAAAACTGGAATCCTTGGGATCAGTTAGCTTCCTTAAAGGGAAAGGAACCCAAAAAGAGGAGTTCCTCAGCCCATCAGAAGTTAAGGAACCCAAAGGTTTGGAACAAAATAATATCCTTAGCCCAGAAGTGGAAAAGGGTGTACCACAATTCCATGTAGAAGCTCTTAATAGCTTTTCTGTAAATGTGTCTCACAATTTTACTATTATTAGCCAATGCTTTGACAAAGTTTATCAACAATTGGACAAATTAAGTTCAATTATTTACAGAGTGATTGACACTCAGTCTCAGATTATGAGAATTGATGAGTTGGAATAACAACAAATCAAGGATATTATAAGAGCTATTAAGTTGGACCTGATGAAACATATCGATGACAACCAATCAATTCTTCAGGAAGATATTCTTGCAACCATAGAGCACCTTAAGGAAGAAGTTAAGAAAACTAGTCCTACTCCTTCAGCCCATCTGACTAACAAAATTGAATTATTAAGCAACAAACTTGATTTAGAGTTAGTTATGATTGAGAATGATCTCAGAGATCTTCAGATCAACTCTACTAACTCTCCAGTCATTGACCTAGAAGAAACTAGACCTGCCAGGTTCACCAGTACTCCTATTTTCCCTCCCAGAACCAGGATAACTAGGAATGAGTCTTTCAGACCCAGTCCTACTCCTGAAATGCAGCAGGCTTTGAAGCTACTTCCTCCCATCACTGAATGGCCCAAATTCTCTGGAGAAGGAGAATACAACCATGTCAGTTTCATTAAATTTATTGACTATAATATTTCTTCTTATGAGCTCCCTGATGCAATAGCTGTGGTAAGATTGCCCTGATTATTTGAAGGAGTATCTCTTGATTGGTTTATCAATAAAAGAGAAGAAGTTGGATCTTTATCCTGGAATTCTTGGAAAGAATTGATCAATTTACAGTTTGGTACCAGGATTTGGAAAATAAAGATGATGAAAACTTTTGAAACTTCCCAGTTTGATCCATCCAAGGACAAACCTCATAAGTGGTGCTTACACCAGAAAAACAGGTTAGACTGTTTTTTTCCTGATGCTGATAAAGAAGAAGTCATTGAAAGACTCCTCAACTTATGTCCCGGACAAATCAACCACAGTTTAAGGTGCAGAATGCCTATTTATTCAACTCTTTCCACCTTAATATGAATATTAGAAGAGACTATTGATATGAATGGTCTTGATAAAAGGGTCAATAAACCCCCCAGGGAACAGAATACTAGGAACAGGGAAGAATATACTGCCAAAACTAAAGAATCCCCTGCTACTAATCCATCTACCTTGGAAGTCAAGAAGACTCCAGACTCAAAAGAGAAAGTATGTTGGAACTGTAACCAAAGAGGACATGTAAAACCTGATTGTCCTCTACCTAGGAAAAGGATTAATCTTATTGAAGGAGAATAGTATGACAATCCTGACCCTCACCTTGATGATACTGAAGGATCACTCTCTGATTGTGATCTAATAATCACTAACCCTATCCATGTTATTTAAAGTAGTATTGAGTCTTCTCTGGACATAAATTCTGTCAATGAGGATTCTAACTTACCTCAAAAATGGAATCCCAACATGAAGATTCACCACATCTCTGAGGCTAAGGCTTTGACTCAAAAATCTTCTGCCAGTAAAAGTTACACTTCAGGCAAAACATGCTATGCTACTGGTTTAATCCAAGATTCCCCTGTTAAGTTACTTCTAGACAGTGGAGCCTTTTGCTCTTGTTTTGGTTCAACCTATCTGGAGAAACAAGACCCAAACTGGAAACTGAACTTATTACCAGTACCTCAGGCTAAGTTCAGCAGTTGTAATTCTGCTCTCAATGCTGTTGGAGGATGGTCTTCTGATATCATACTCCCTCACTCTAAAGGATCACTCAAACTGAACATTGAATTTGTAGTGCTCCAAAAGGGAGTATGTGATTATTTTATCCTTGGGAATGATTCTCTTTTCCTATATGGTATAGATGTATTCCAAAGCAAAGGTAGATACTTCACTATAGGTGGAGACTGGAATAAGAAGTTCCAAATATGCCATGTCAATGCTCAAACTTCTGATTCAACTTATGAAAAACACTTAGAGAAGTTCAATCAGGAATACTTCTCTCAAGCTGCTTTGAATTCCCTTCTCAATAAAGAACAGAAACGGGATATCCTACAAGTATGCTTCGAAAATCAGAATTCTTTCTGTACCAAAGATTACCCCATTGGTAACATCAAAGGACATGATATGATTCTAACTCTAACTATTAAGCCTCCTTACCCACCTAACCCCAGGAGACCTTAGCCCAAAATCCAGAGATGCTCTGGAAACCCATATTCAAGAATTGGTTGACTTACAAGTCTTAAGGAAATTAGGCCACAATGAACAAGTGCATATTACTACCCCAGTAATTATAGCTTGAAACAATGATAAGTCAAGAATAATTGGAGATTTTAGAATGCTTAACAACTACACCCAAGCTGATTATTATTCAATTCCAAGAATTGACCATGCTCTGCATAAGCTGTCTAAGGCTAAGTACATCACTACCATGGACATGCTGAAAGGTTTTCACCAAATACCTATCAGTCCTGATAGCTGGAAATTCATGAGAATTATCTGTCATTTGGGAATTTATGAGTATCTTAGGATTCCTTTTGGTATTAAAAATGCTCCTTCTCATTTTCAAAGGATGATGGACATAGTGTTATGATTCTTATTTCCTTCATTATTTTTCTTTTCTATTTTACTTTCTCATTTCACACGTTTACATGATTTGGATGACTGCAAATGTGTGTGAGTGTCAGCTCTCTGATACCAGGAACCTTGCAGTCCTTTAGCTACAGAGAGTGATAAAAGAAATTGTGTCATAGGAGGCGCGGGGATCAGTCCATTCAAATGAGCGCAGGGACTGATCCGCTGCTCAGATGCGCGCGGGGGACTGTACCGCTGCGCGCCTGACTAGGTCACGGGATTACCTGCGCGGGAATTCAGTTGCGCGGGAGTCCAGCGCTGTAGGGACGCGGGGCTGCGTGCGGGAGTTGGCGTACGCGGGATTCCAACGCTGTAGGGACGCGGGGCTGCGTGCGGGAGTTTGCGTACGCAGGAGACCAGCGCTGTAGGGACGCGGGGCTGCGTGCGGGAATTGTGACAAAACACAATTTCCCGTGTAACTCCTAAACTACACACAACACCTGGATTTCGACTGAAATTTAGGTGTGAAACCTATACATGACATATCATGTGAAATATTAAAATGGCTAAAAGGTGCCATACTGGTGCCGTGGTCATTTACCATTTTGTATTAAATTAATTAAAAAATATAAGGAGTAAGAATTCAAGGGTGGGGTCAGTGAGTGACCCTACCTTATTTTGGGTGGGAAATCCATTTCTGCAATAATATTTATGGATTTCCTACTCCTTCATTTTATAATAATTTTATTTATTCATTTATCTTTGTTCCTTTTAATTGTGTCAATATTATTATTGTTGTTGCTTTGTCAGGTTGCTCTGTGCTAAGTAGCAGGCTGACAGTGAGGCCTGAGGTTGCGCGCGGTCGCGTGGTTCATGCTCAACAGGCATATTCATATTCATTATCATCTACACTCAACCCGCACTAGCTTATAACATTCTTAAACACAAGGATCTAGAGGAAGAGGAAAATTGTCAATTCTTTCATTTATAAAATTTGAGCTCTTCAATTCTCAAATCATCCGATTAACAATTTGAACGTATGAAGGCTTCATGGAAGATTGACCATCAACAAGGAGTTCAAGCTAATTTGGTGCGATCACTGTCACTTGTGTTCTACTCTCACGTGCTGAATCTATACCTTAATCCAGTCATCAGTTTAGGTATCAAAATTAGGCTCATTTGAAAATTCTTCACCACTCTTGCTTGATCTCAATACCTTTTCTTATCTTCTGTTATCTTGGTGGGAACTCTTACACTTTCGTGATCACAATTTCCTTGTTCTAATTTTTCTTGTTACTCTACAACAGTTCCTTGGTTTTTATTAGACAAAGAAATTCATAATCTATCACAATTAAAAGTCAAAAGGGCGTTTTGAAAACTTGGAATTCTCCATTCTACAACGGCTAAATCTTTGAACCAAGGAGCTGGATATGTCTGAATCAATGACGGCCACCATACTCAAAACAGCTATAGAAGCAATGCCTCTGCTCACCATGGACAACTTTTCGATCTGGCGTAATTGAGTTGTCAACATGATGGATTTGCAGGAAGATCTGTTTGATAAACTTAAAAAAAAAACACAGACTCAAATGGTACTCCAATTGGCCTCAGTAAAGTAGAAAATGTTCGAATCAGAACCATCCTAAATTCCAAGCTAGAAACCTTTGTACAAGCTAACATCATCACACCTGAAAACAAGAAAGACCCACACATGATCTGGGCCAATATTGATAATTCCTTTGCTTCCAATCATGCTTCAAATCAAGCGAGGGTCTTCAAGGAGTTTCTTAGAACACCCTTCAACTCAGAGAACGTACTTGAATTTATTACTTAGACAAAAACATCCATCTCTAGGCTTCACAAAGTAGGTATTGACTTGCCAATTGATATAATCGCGTATCTCATACTTGAGAAACTTCCATTGTCAATGGACACGGTGGTGCAGCAGATTACCCATTCAGACAAGAAGGTTACCCCCAAAAATGTTCTAGATCATTTAAGATTGTTTCAAAACAATCTCTCTCTCGGAAGTGGTTCAACTAACGTTAAGGTAGAGTCCAATAACACCCTGTCCTTCTTTAATAAGGATGTCAAGCCATGTGAAACCAACTGGCATAACCCTAGGGCAGTGAATCCGGAAGGGCGGTGTTGGAAGCTCTATCCTCAACTTAGACCAAGCTTTCACAAGAAAAAGAAAAACAATACCACTGATGTCAAACAAGGCAGCATCAGTGTTAGAACTTTTCACTCCAGTCTCTCTCATTCACGTGCTTAAACCTTTGTCATAGACTCTGGATCCTCAATGCACATGGTGTCTGATATTTCCTGCTTCGATCAATTAGATCAATCAATAACTGGTTCAATCTCGACCAGTTCAGGCGTTGACAGTCTTTCATATACCGGAAAAGGCACGATCAAGCTCAAAGAAAACAATGGACAGACAGCTAGACTAACTGATGTGCTGTACACGCCCAACTCCACCGCTAATCTGCTGTCTTGTTGATTGCTGCTGTTGGAAGGTTTTGAAGTCTCATTACTTGTTGATAAAGTTATTCTCAATAAAGGGAGTTGGTCAATTTTTGGCCGCTATGATTGCAATATACCTGTTCTGCAGTTTTGTCACAAACCTTCAGGGCTTTCTTCTCATCTTAGTCAGGAGGAAACCATTCATAAGTCTCTTGGCCATTCCAGTTATCACTGCATCAGACAGAAGCTGGGGATTAAAGTATCTAAGCCAAAAGAATGCAAGGCCTGTGCTGTTAGCAAGATCACTCAATCATCTTTCTCCTGTAAACATCAACGTGCGGAGAGGCCTTTTCAAGAACTCCACTGTGATCTGATAGGTCCAATTAGTCCCAGAAGTATCAATCAAAACTCATACATATTGACTATAGTAGACAGCTGCACAAGATTTGTAGCGGCAATCCCAATTAAAAACAAAACTGAGGTCAGCTCCACTCTTCAATTTTTGATCAACATGGAATCAAAAAGATTTGGCCATATTCCCATTATTTTGCACTCTGAAAGAGGAACAAAGTTTGTCAAAGAGTCAATGAAGGATTTCTGCGCAAAAAATAACATCAAACAAACCGTCTCCAATACGTATACTCCAGAACAAAAGGGTTTGGCTGAAAGGTATAACCAAACTATCCTTGAGGCTCTGAGAACGGTTCTTTTCGACTCAAAACTACCCACCAAGTATTGGAATATTATACTCAAAGCTTGCGTACTCACAATTAATCAGTTTCCATCTCACAAGTCCAAAAAATCCCCTTACAAGTTATTTAAAGAACAAAAATTACCTCTAAGTTATTTCTTTCCCATTGGGAGTCCACTTACCTACATTCTAGTTGAGAAGGGTTCTTTTAAGAAGCTTGAACTCAGGGGATCCTTTGGCCGACTGGTTGGTTACAACAACAACCTGCACTCTTACAAGGTACTCACCAAAGATAATTGCATTGTGGACACCAAGAGTATAAGAATATTGGACTTTGATGAAAATATCACTCACTCCAATGGGATCAATGAATTTGAGATTGTGGATCATGGCAAAGTGGATAATCTCTATAACAGTTCTGATACGTGATCAAGCACTGATTTCATTGAACTTGTTTCCCCAATTATAGTCAGGGCCAATTCAAAATCATCTTCCTCAGTTGCTCCCAGCTTGTTGGAGACTCCTTCAAATGTCTTCCCCACTATTAATGAGGCACATGCCTCTTCATTCCCTTTGGTTTTTGCGGATTTGCCTGATGAAGAACAATCAACAAACCAGAATCAGTATAATCTTAGATTCCGTTTGGAGAAGGTTAAACCACAGAAATACTCGCATTCTTCTTGCATAGCAAAGGATCCATCTGAATGGGTGGACTCCTGGGAAGTAGAGCTTCAGGAAATCAAGAATCAGGAGGTGTGGGAGGATTTTGATCAAACTCCTGACCACTGGCTCAGGACCATGTGGGTCGATAGGGTGAAACCAGCAACTACCTTGTCACCAGAAAAGAAAAAATCAAGACTATGCATCATGGGAAACTTACAGATACCGGGGATTGATTTCAAAGACACCTTTGCCGCCACTGGCAAGTTCACAACCCTTCTTCTTCTTCTCATTATGGGTCTACATCAGAGGCTTTGGATTTGGCAGTACAATGTTCAAGACGCATTTCTATTTGCGCCTCTTGATGAAGCTATATATATACTACAACCAGAAGGTTTCAAACGGACATCTAAATTTTTGAAACTCAGGAAGTTGTTGTATGGTCTGAGGCAGGCACCAGCGAACTGGTTTAGGACTCTAACGGGTTGGCTTGAATCAATTGGTTACAGGGAGTCAGCTTCTGATCCTTGTCTATACATTCATGAACTCAAGTACTCATCCCTCTTCTTTCACGTGGACAATCTGGTAGTTGTTGGCAAGGTTGATTGGTTTGAAGGTTTGTTTCTTCAACGATTTCCCAGATCCTCCGCACACAAACAGGATACCGTGCTAGGAATGGAGGTGACGTTGACTGAAGAGGGCATGAAACTTAATCAACAATCCTTAATCAACGCTACATTAGATGAGTTGGGTTTGAGCTCCTGTCGATCAGTTCTTACTCCACTTACACCTGGACTGCAACTAACATTGGCCACGGAGGAAGATGCCGCGGAATTCCGCAAACAAGGCGTCAATTATTGACGCTTCACTGGGTTACTCAACTATCTATCCTGCAGAAAAAGACCCAATCTATTGGCGGCGGCGTCCTTACTCTCAAGGTTCAATAAGAAACTGGGGCTCACACACTGGAAGGAGCTACTTCATGTGTGGAAATACTTGTCAGGGACGGTAAATTTTTCTCTAAAACTCAATCCCACTGCCAACGATGGCGGTTTAACTTTTTTCTTGGATGCTATGTGGGCCGACAACCTTGAAACTTGAATCTCTCAATCCGGCTATATAGTCAACTGGTTATTGTGTCCAGTGGCGTGGAAAAGCCGGAAACAGTAAAATATAACGCTCTCAAACACGGAAGTGGAATTGAATGCACTTATTGACAGCGCTCAGGAGGGCCTTTGGATTAAGTCAGTGGTAGGGGAACTCTGGAGGAAGGCACCTGAACCAACAACTTTCCTCATTGACAACAAGGGGCTTTTGGACAAAATCAGGCACTTTGGATCAAACTCCAAGACCAAACATATTGATATGAAGCTAAAGTGGTTTTGTGAGCTTTACAACAACGGCTTGGTGGCTGTGAAATTGATCTCCTCAAATGAGATGGTTTTGGACACATTGTTGAAAGGCTCCTGTCGAAAGATGCTGGATTTAGTAATAGCAAATTGTTTTTGATGAACCAGGATTTTCACCAAATTATGGGGGGATGTTATGATTCTTATTTCATTCATTATTTTTCTTTTCTATTTTACTTTCTCATTTTACACGTTAACATGATTTGAATGACTGCAAATGAGTGTGAGGCCTGAGGTTGCGCGCGGTCGCGCGGTTCATGCTCAACAGGCATATTCATATGCATTATCATCTACACTCAACCCACACTAGCTTATAACATTCTTAAACACAAGGACCTAGAGGAAGAGGAAAATCGTCAATTCTTTCATTTATAAAATTCGAGCTCTTCAATTCTCAAATCATCCAATTAACAATTCAAACGTATGAAGGCTTCATGGAAGATTGACCATCAAAAAGGAGTTCAAGCTAATTTGGTGCGATCACTGTCACTTTTGTTCTACTCTCACGTGCTGAATCTATACCTTAATCCAGTCATCAGTTTAGGTATCAAAATTAGGCTCATTTGAAAAGTCTTCACCACTCTTGCTTGATCTCAATACCTTTTCTTATCTTCTGTTATCTTGGTGGGAAATCTTACACTGTCGTGATCACAATATCCTTGTTCTAATGTTTCTTGTTACTCTACAACAGTTCCTTGGTTTTTATTAGACAAAGAAATTCATAATCTATCACATAGTCCTGGGATTATTCATCAGACAGGGATGGATGATGGTATACATTGATGATATTATCATTTACTCTGATCATTGGGATACTCACATGGTTAAATTAAGGCTAGTCCTCAAAACCATCTCTGCCGTAGGATTGAAAGGTTCAATGAAAAAGTGTAACTTTGGCTACGGAGAACTCAAAGCCTTAGGACACATTGTCTCTGGACTAACCTTAGCTTCTGACAAAAACAAGATAGCAGCAGTAATGAATAGGCCTATGCCTCAGAATAAAACTGAAATCCTATCCTTCATCAGCTTCTGCAGCTACTATATGAGGTATTTACCAATTTTTTCTCTTCTAACCAAATTTCTGTATGAGATCTGCAACATCATCACCTTTGTTGAAATGACTCATGACAGAGTCAAGAACTATGAGGAACTCAAAATGGAAATGACTTCAGGTCCAGTACTGATCCAGCCAGATTACTCTAAACCTTTCAAGCTCTACATAGATGCCAGCATGGAAGGGCTAGGAGCTTCTTTACACAAGGAAGTAATAGAGGATGATAAACCAGTGGAAAAACCTATACTCTTCATATCCAGACAAAGTAAAGATACTGAGAAAACGTATGTTGCAAGCCAAATGGAATGCCTGGCTTTAGTATGGGCTCTAGAGAAACTCCATTCTTACTTAGAAGGCACAAACTTCACTGTTATTACTGACTGAAACTCTGTCAGGACATTGATGAACATGAATACCCCTATTAGGCACATGTTGAGATGGAAGATAGCTATACAATAGTACAGAGGACAGATGACCATAGTTCATCAAGCTGGGAATAAACACCAGAATGCTGATAGTTTAAGCAGGAATGTGTTACCCAATGACCCAATTAACCCTGCCTATGATCCAGAGGATAATGACATCTTCCCTATCCTTAATATTAACAGGTTAAAAATTGAAGCTCCTATAATGGGAATCCACGTTTGTGAACTAAATGAATCATTTTTCAACTCTATTAAAGAAGCTTACAGTTCTGGCATAAAGATTCTGATCACTATTATGGAAAGTACTTCTCCACCCCCTGAATTGATCAATAGCCTACTGAACCTCTTTTGAAACCATACAAAGCCGGAAGGTTCACCATATGGGATGGTCTGGTATACTATAGGCATCAACATTCAAGTGTCATAGTCTTAACTAAATATGACCATATCAAAAATGTTCTGGCTGAGTGCCATGATAACTGCTCATCTGGTCATTTTTCTACTGATAGAACCTTGGATAAGGTTAAACAACTGCTTGGTGGGTTGATTGGAGAGACTCAACTATACAGTACGTTACCAGTTGTGAAACTTGTCAGAAGTCCAACAGGACTACTGGGAAACGGTTTGGACCAATGCAAAAGATTGCTGAACCCAAGAAAAGATTGGAGATCATCAATATGGACTTTGTGACTGGATTACCACCAGGAGGAGCCTATTCCTACAACTCAGTCTTGGTCATTGTGGATAGGTTCTCCAAGAAATCAAAGTTCCTACCTAATCACAAGGAAGAAACTGCTATGGAAGTTTCCATATTATTTTGGAACAGACTCATTGCTGATGTTGGAGTTCCCAAGATTATTATCAGTGACAGAGATCCTAAATTCACCTCTGAGTTCTGGAGGAATCTACATGATATGCTTGGAACCACCTTAGCTTTCTTTACCGCTTATCACCCGCAGACGGATGGATTAGCTGAAAGGATGATTCAGACACTGGAAGAAATGCTCAGGATATTCTGTGGCTTTGGACTAGAATACAAGAATTCTGATAATTATTGCCACCATTGGGTTAGCCTTTTACCTGCACTGGAGATGGCCTATAACAGTAGCAAGCACTCTACCACTAAGGAAGCACCTTACATACTGGAAAGAGGATTGATTCCTAGATTACCCAAGGATAACCTCAACCACCAGCTGACCAATATTCACCCTACATCACTTGATTTCGAAAACATGATAGATGTAGCAAAAAAACATGCTGTTAAATGTGTCCAGGATCCTATAGAGTATAACCAGCAAAGGTGGGATAAAACCAATAAGGAACCTTATTTCAAAATTGGTGATCAAGTCTTGATCTCTACCACTAACTTTACCAACTTGGGTGGAAATAAAAATCTTAGACCAGCTTTTGTTGGACCTTACACCATTAATAAACTTCATGGTAAAAATGCTGTGGAAGTAATGCTCAGTGATGAGCTTTCTAGGAAACATCCAGTCTTCCCAGTAAGCCTCATCAAACACTACCACCCAAGGAATGGAGAACATAATCCTTCACCTGCAATACCTTTTACAGAAGAACCTGAAAAGGACAAAGGAATAATTAGCAGGATCCTAAAGGATAAAAAAGATAGGATCAATGGAAAAGATGTCAGACTCTACCTGGTTAGATACAAGGGAGAATCAGCTGATAAAGATGAATGGTTGCCTGAAAATAATATCCCTGATGAACCTATACACCTGAGGAACTACAGAGCCAACAGGAGGCATTAACCCAAAATTTTTTTCAGATATAGACATATCTTGGAGCAGGGGAATGTCAGCTTGCTACTATTTACAGAGCAAAACTGTCAAGTAGTAACACAAAACTATGAAAAATGACAATATTTTGATTAACAAAATAAGTAGTGAGAAATACATAAATATTATTACAGGAATGGATACCTCACCCAGAATTAAGTAGGGTCACTCACTGACCCCACCCTTGAATTCCAAGTCCTTATATTTTTAAAATATTTAAAAGGGAAAGTACTAAAAATCACAACACCAGTATGGCACTTTTTGGCCATTCTAATATTTCACACGTATTTTCACGTATAGGGTTTACACCTAAGATTCACTCAGAACTGAGGTGTTGTGTATATTTTAGGAGTTAATTGCGGAAATGTGTTATGTAACAATTCCCGCGCGCAGCCCCGCGTCATTACATATCCCTACGTACTAGTAGCAGCAGGTTCCCGCATACTAGAGACCCGCGCGCAGCTAATTCTGCCACACACGCAGCGGATCCTACCTCGCGCGCATCTGTACTAACTGATCACCGCGTCTGGATCAGTCGTGACTAATCTGACAACCAGGTACCGCTCAGAAGAGCTACAACCTAGTTAGGGTTGCCTAGCATATGTAACAAACGGACATATGCATTACTAATGATCTAAAAAGATCAAAACTTAAATAAAATTAATTAAAATTAAGTTTAAAACATTTTTTAATAATAAATCAAAGATCAAGGATTATCAAGTAAATCACTGATCCTGATCTTTGAAGACCACAAAACACTACAACGAGTGTTCATAAAAATTTTTGAAACTTACATACATGATGAGCGGATGATGGAAAATCAGTAAACATCCACATCTGCACGCCTTAAAGCAATATCAATAGTAAAAATTAAGGATGATTACAGAATGATCAAATTTATTCCATAACAGATTAACAGATCCTGTGGCTAAATTAGTACAGACATCCAGCAGATCTAAGGACAGCTGATTGACAGCACCAAGTGGATGTGCTAATCTTGCCCTGACTGGCTTTCCAGCCTCATCCCACGAGCAGAACCCCCTCTACATTCCCTGAGAAGACCAAAATCACCCCAAGAGGTATTTATACAGACCTCTTTGGATCCATTATTCCATCATCAGTTACCAGGAATTATTCATTATCAATCAGACACCGTGTCCTTTTTAATCAAGTGCTTATATGAAGATAAGCAAGTGATTTATGACTTAGTCTGCAGTAGTATTATTTACTTATATTAACCAATCAACCATTAAAGTTTAGTCAAGCAATCTACCCCATCTGCTCTGAAACCCTTACAATTATTCCAGGATTTTCGTGGTGAAGTGCTCAGAGTGAGTGTTACCCTTCCTGTCTAGGCCATTTTTGCTTTTAATCCCGGTCATTAGTGGAATAAGTCCTTTCTAAGGCACCCATATTTATTCCAAGGTTCTTAAACTCCCTAAGGAGGCCCCTTGGAGAGAGGTTGCTAGTCTGTAAAGATCCCCAGTAGTATAATGCTGTGGCACCTCTTTTATATTATATTGAAAACCATTTACTACCAAACCAATTAAACCTTGCAACTGCTCTTATTAAATCATTTATTTGAGCTTCTAAGTGTTTATTATTGGAATAATAATTATTATTATCATTTCAGCATTTGTATCACTCTCTGTAGCTAATGGAATGCAAGGTTCCTGGTATCAGATAGCTGACACTGCTCTCCTACTTTTGATAATCATACAGTGTAAACAAAAAACAACCCATCATGTGACAATGCGTTTTGGATGGAGCCTCATCACAAAATCCCAGACTCTTCAATCAAGCTGTTTCCAGAAGTGTCCCTGGCTCCAACTCCCACTTCTATCAATGTATTTCATCCTACTTTAGAGTTGTGATGAATATCACCAAGTCAACTGATACTCATTGGCAACAAATCCAAACTTCCCTAAAACAATCCCAGGTTCAATCACGCCCTCATTTTGCATTCATCAATAGATTTACTCCACACCTGCCTAGTCGCATCCAAGTCTTCATGTCTACTACATGGCATATTAACCCTAGCAAAATAGGTTTTTCTTCAAGAACTTGCACAAATCAAATTTCCTTGCGTTGGTTTCAATTGTCTGAGCCTTGGAAATTGCATTGGAACCCGGTTTTTACAGGACTCTCCATTAAACGTTGGAAAAATGCCCATGCTCATGTTGCATTTTGAAACTACCCATTCAACTCAGTGCATAACACCAAATTCAACCGTACCATTTTCCTCAAGAGGTGTTTCATGGGCATGAGATCCAATATTAAGTCTGGAAAATTTCTTTCAGAAGCCCATGCAGTAAAAAGAAAAGAAAATTCAGATGGCCCAAACAAGTAAGCAATTACTCTCCATCATCCCATGGTATTTTTTACCCCAGTTTTTTTCACATGGTTTTTCCTCTCTTCCTACAACTTTTAAATCAAAAAAAGAGATCTTGGAATCACGTTGATTACCAGAAAATCAGTCTGGTATATTCAGTGAAACACAATGTTGCTCTGAAACTGAGGTCTCCAATGAAACGTTCTTCCAGAAGGTCCAGTGCCAAGGCAATGTCAACGTTTCTCTGCCCTTGGTCACCAAATAGATAAAATATTTGACAACATGAAACATGAGAAACTTGGTAGACGGTACAAATGTGTTCATTCAATGTGGATGATCAGGAAACCTTCCAACCTCCAAGAAAAACTCACAAAGGTGCCAAAAAGACTCCCTAGCAACTGTTGTCATCCTGATTATATTTCCTCCCTTTCTCCAGAGGGCAAAAATATTTTGGATATGCAGCCTCCAATTGACCTTGCTTTCATAATGACTAAACTCATACCTTTATTTATTTGAAAATTTATTTTTAGATCTAAAGTCATGTTTCAATTTTGATTCTTGTGATAATAGAATGTTCAACTCTCACTAATTTCATCCATAGACTCTTGCAAGGAAATCCTACTTTGAATATTTTTGTCATCAGACATACCTGTGTTGTTCAATCCTATAAATATCATTAAATCTTGAAAATTTCCACATTTTTTTAATTATCTTCCCCTGCATCAAAATACATTCTTTATTTTTCAATTTTATCAAAATAACTGTACCAATACAATTTACATAAAAGCTCCTTCATGCAATGATTTGATGTGGTACACACCTTTGACATATAAGTCTGCTTTTGGAGACCATGCACATGTATGTGTATGTGTATGGTCTGTAAAGTGCATTTGCGCGCTGAGCCAAGTTTTTCAAAAATTTTCTAAAGCACACGTGGAACTTAGCAAAGTCATCTTGGCGCCTGGAAAATCCTTCTTGGTTCCTTGCCAAGGTCAAATTGGTGCCTTGCCAAGGTTGACTTGGCGCCTGGCCAAGTTTATCTTGGTGCCAATCAAAGCTGGTTGCATTGACCCGCAAATCACATGATTATACTTGAAAAAAAAGACTCACAGATGGGGTGAGGGAGGCGGGTCTATTTTGGTGCAACCAGCTTTGATTGGAAGCAAGGTGAGCTTGATTAGGTGCCAAGTTTTAATCCCCGCAAGCCCAAACCTAATCAACCTCCCTGGGAGCCAATCAAAGTCCCCCTAGGCACATGCCAGGTCAAACTAGCACAGGCGCCCAGACACGCTCTAAACACCATATGTGTATATGGCCACAGGAGAGGCATAAAACAACATTTTTCATCAAAAATATACAACGTTTGGTTGCAATATACACCCCCATTTGCAAATTTATGGTGTATAAAGCCAGTGTGGGTGCCTGGAAAAGTTCCAGGTTTTGTTTGTAAAGTGTGTGTGGCACCCAAAATAGCTAACTTGGCACCCAGCCAAGTCATCTTGGTGCCCTTTCAAGTTCCATTTGGCGCATTGCTAAACTGGCCTGATGCTTTGGAAAGTTTTTTTGGGTGTCAATCAAAGCTGATTTTGCAACCGATTCTCAACTGAATTGTTTTTCTTTTTTTGACTCAAAAAGTTATTTTTTTAACTTTTTACTTTATATAGCTGTACATAAATTAATAAAATGAATTTAGAAAATTTTTTTAAAAAAACTTACCTTGTTAAATATGTTTTGACAAACATTCCCATGACTTCTTTCTACCCGCCATACTTTTCCACCACATCATCCAATTTGTCCCTCAAGCAAGGGAAGATAAAAAAAATGAGAAAAAAAAACAATAATATATATATATATATATATATATATATTGCAGAGCACACCATACCAGGATGGGTTTCCCAGCAGATACCATTCTTGTCCTTTTCCCTCACATCATCCAATGAGTACCTCAAAAAATAAAATAAAAAAAGATCAAAAACCATGAGAAAAAATACAAATAAAATAAAAATAAATAATCAAACATAAAGTTGAAAGCAATATCCTAATTCTGTAATCCAATTCAACTTGCAAGCTAAATTCTCAAAGGCACAAATAATGCATATATCTATTTGGTCATATTATGAACTAAAATGTGGTTACTGATCACTAGAGTGTAATTTAAACCTATGTTCCTGCAAGAGAATTTTTATCCCCCTGGTTGAACAGGCACTAAAATGATCACTGAAACCTGGTGGTTGAAAAAGTGAATTCTTCACTCCAACAGTGTGTTGGTGTTGGTGGCTCACTCCTCAGTTGAATATTCCAATCCACCAATTACATATTTATGTAATTAGTGGTAGGATTTCTGATAATTTAGAGGTTGAATTGGTTTTCCACTTTCCCCTGGAACTTGGTGGGGAAATGTGGGTTGAACTCCACTCATGCATGCTGTTCAGGACCAGAGGGGATTGAAGGTGTAGTAGGGTAAAGATATGTGGATGTAGAGTTGAGGGAGATGTGAAAACCTCGGTCAATCACAGAGGGGGGAGGCTAGATCAACTCAAGATACAAAAGAGATACTTCTTGAGATATAGCTTGGACACAGGTGAGATACAAATTGCCACATGAATACACATTGTCAGCTTGCTACTATCTACAGAGCAACCTGTCATAGCAACACAAAACTATAAAAAATAAAAATATCTATATTAACAAAAGAAGGAGTGAGAAATCCATAAATATTATTAAAGAAATGGGTCCTTCACCCAAAATTAGGTAGGTTCACTCACTTACCCCACCCTTGAAATCCAAGTCCTTACATTTTTAAAATAATTAAAAAAAAAAGTACTAAAAATTATGACACCAGTATGGCAACTTTTTGCCATTTTAAAATTTCACACGTGTTGTCACTTATAGGGTTTACACCTAAAGTTCACTCAGAATTGCGGTGTTGTGTATATTTTAGGAGTTACATGCTGAAATGTGTTATGTCACAATTCCCATGCGCAGCCCGCATCATTACATACCCCTACTTACTCATAGTAGCAATTTCCCGTGTACAAGAAACCCGCACGCAGCTAATTCTGCCACACACGCACCGGATGCTACCCTGCGCACATCGTAACTGACTAATCCCCGCATCTGTATCCGTTGTGACAAATCTGACAACCAGGTACCACTCAAAAGAGCTACAACCTAATTAGGGTTGCCTGGAATATGTATTAAGTTGACATATTCATTAGTAATAATCTAAAAAGATAAAAACTTAATTAAAATTAATAAAAATTAAGTTTAGAACATTTTTTAATAACAAATTAAAGATCAAGGATTACCACATGAATCATTGACTCTGATCTTTGAAGACCAAGAAACATAACAAGGAGTGATCATAAAAATTATTAAAAATGATCTACGTAATCAGCAGATGATGGAAAATTATTGAACTTTCACATCCGTTCACTTTAAAGAAATACTAATAGTAAAAATGAAGGATGAGTGCACAATAATCAAATTTAGGCCATAATAGATTAACAGATCCTTTGGCTAAAATATTACTGAAATCCAGCAGATCTAAGGCCAGCTGATTAACGGCACCAAGTGGACGTACTAATATTGGTTTGACTGGATTTCCAGTATGAGCCCATGAGAAGAACTCTCTCTACGCGCCCTGAGAAGCTCAAAATCACCAAAAAAAGTTATTTATACAGACCTCTTTGGATCCATTATTCCATCATCAGTTTACCAGGAATTATCATTATCAATCAGAAACCGTGTCATTTTTATTCAAGTGCTTATGAAGAATCTAAGCAAGTGATTTATCACCAAGTATTGAGTATCATTATCTATTTCTTAAAACCAATGAACCCTTGAAGTTTAGTCAGGCAATCCACCCCATCTGCTCTGAAACCCTTCCTATTATTGCAGGATTTTCGTGGTAAAGTGCTCAGGGTGAGTTTTTTACTCCCTGTCTTGGCCATTGTGCTTTTATGCCCATCCATTAGTGGAATAAGCCCTTTCTAAGGCACCCATCTTCATTCCAAGGTTCTTAAACTGCCCAAGGAGGCCCCTTGAAGAGAGGTTGCTTTGTCTGTAAAGACCCCCAGTAGTATAATACTTTGGCCCCTCTTTTATATAAGTATTGAAAACCTTTCATTACCAAACCAATTAAACCTTGCAACTTCTCTTATTATATTATCTATTTGAGCTTCTAAGTGTTTATTTTTGGAATAATAATTATTATTATTATTCCAGTATTTTTATCACTATCTGTAGCTAAAGGACTGCAAGGTTCCTGGTATCAGAGAGCTGACACACATGGCACTGTATTTTTTGTGGTGTGAGATGTTTGAATGTTTCCTGAGAGGCTTCAATGGATCTCTCATGGTTTTGGATGGTGATTTAATTTTAAATTGTTTGAACTAAATCAGCAGCAGAGCAAAAAGATGAATTGATGAAACTTTTGATGTAAGATTTAAGACCTTCTATTCTGGAGGTACTTGTAATTCCAAGATGATAGTCTTTTTTGAACAAATAGGATAAAAATTATATCATGAGATTAATACAGTAATCAAGAACGTAGTCAGAAGTGGAAAGATTCCAGAAAAGATAAAGTTTTGAAAAGCTTTCCTGATAGCTAGGTTCAGATTTGGAATTTACCATCTGATGCCATTTTTTTGGGAAAAACTTCCATTCATCTTCAAACTTGAAGTGCTTCCTGCAGTGGGCTTGAATATTCTTGAAAAAGCACCAGAGACAGAGAATATGACAAAAGGAAGGGGAAATTTTTTCAATTGAGGAAATAGGTGCTTTTTCCTTTTCTGTAACAATTAAACTGGGTTCTTTATCTTCTAAAATTTCCTGAATTTGAGTCAGGGCCCATTCATAGTTCTGTTTTTCTCTTGAGTTAAAAAAAATAAGTCAACTGAGAAACTTACTGAAAAAATTTTTACCCCAAAAATATGAAGAAGGGGAATTCCAAAATGTTTTTTTTTGTATGTACAGTCCATTATTATCAGAGTAGTGAAAAATTTGAGAATTTTTGTGGAATCAGGGTGTGAAATGAATAAAGAAGTGATTTGAACATAAACATTGTTCATCTTGTAGAAAAAAGGAGAGTTCAGAGTTCCAGAATGAGTGCTTACATGAAATCTTTTCAATGAAGGGTATCTTTTTCAATATCTGATCTTTTGTTGTAAATTGTATTGAGATTTGTGTGAATAAGTGATAAAGAGTTTTGTATGAGAGAGTTGAGGATTTTTAATGGAGGAAATCCAGATTTGCATAGATTTTAAACCACCCCATGTTGCTTCCCTTGAATTTTTGTGTGGATATGATGAGTGAAAGGATCATTGGAAGGAGGATGGTTGTGGTCTTGGAATATGAACCTTGCCACCCAGAAACCCAATCTTTTTACAAAATTTCCTGATAACTGAAAGGAAAATTAGTCTTTCTTGGTTTTTTTAGCTCCTTTGTATCTTTTCTGGGCTTATATTCACCATATTTTTCACATGAATGAGTATAGGTATGTTTCTTGCAAATTTCATACTCTGTTAGATATGGCATATCCATGGGACTTTGCCCATGATTGGATAGCCTCAAGAAGCTCCTCCTTTTGATGATAAGATTGCGCAGGGGGAGGTGTAAGAGGGGTGAAATCAGGAGTTGGAATGGATGAAAAAGGATCAAGAGGGGTTAAACAACTAGTTTTATTACATGATATAATTGAGGATGGGCCTGGTGAATAATTCCCAAGAATGGGTGGATTTTTTCTTGAGCTATTGCAAAAAGAGACTTTATTTGAAGAAAATGAAGTCAAGATAGTATATGATACTTGATAAATATATTAAGAAGAAATTTAGTGAAAAACATAAGCAGAGAATTGATATGAGAGGGAAAAATATTTTTGGAAGTATCTGAAGTAATGGGTTGTTTTTATTGAGGGGTTTTGGTGAATAATTCCCAAGAATGGGTGGATTTTTTCTTGAGCTATTGCAAAAAGAGACTTTATTTGAAGAAAATGAAGTCAAGATAGTATATGATACTTGATAAATATATTAAGAAGAAATTTAGTGAAAAACATAAGCAGAGAATTGATATGAGAGGGAAAAATTTTTTTCGAAGTATCTGAAGTAATGGGTTGTTTTTATTGAGGGGTTTTGATGGATGGTGAGTTGTTTGTGGTGTGGTGGGTATGGTGTGGTAGGGTATGGTATGGTGTGGTGTGGTTTGGTGTGGTGAGGTGTGGTGTGGTGTGGTGTGGTGTGGTGTGGTGTGGTGTGGTGTGGTGTGGTGTGGTGTGGTGTGGTGTGGTGTGGTGTGGTGTGGTGTGGTGTGGTGTGGTGTGGTGTGGTGTGGTGTGGTGTGGTGTGGTGTGGTGTGGTGTGGTGTGGTGTGGTGTGGTGTGGTGTGGTGTGGTGTGGTGTGGTGTGGTGTGGTGTGGTGTGGTGTGGTGTGGTGTGGTGTGGTGTGGTGTGGTGTGGTGTGGTGTGGTTGTATGGCATGGTGAATGGGGTGTGGTGTGATGTGGTGTGGTAGTGGTGGGGGGTGATGGGAGGGTCAAAGAGGTCAAGGGGGTGGTTTATAAGTAAATTGTAGCACTTTAAGATGGGTGAAGGTTCCAGGAAAAAAATTTGAGTCATATTTAATTTCTGCAAGTGGTAGGTTTCAAGGAAGAGCCCCACAGGGGTATATTTTGATGATCTTTTGGTTTGGTTTTTGAGACAGACAGTTCCTGAAAAAATATCAAAAAGGGATTTTTAAGAAGCTTCAGAGGATTGCTTTTAAATCTGAAGCTTCAAATACTTCAGATCACCATCACTTTTTCCAGGAAACAACAAAAAAGAGGGGATAAATAACAACAGAACATCCTTTTTATGGCGCAGTTTCTCATTGTGTTATATAATTTGAGGGGTAAAACATGTGAAAAGCAGTAAAAATAATTTCAAGTCAGATTTTTGGTTTCAATTCTAAAATTGCTTTGTCAATAAATTGGTTGAAAGTTTGATTCCAGATGTAAAAAAAAATCATTGAAACTGATTTGTAAATTTGAAGTGTTTTACTGTTGGATTAAATTTTTTTTATGACCACGATACATCCATAAAATCTGGAAAATATTTTGAAAGGCTCCTGAATTTTTGTTTTGAATTAATACCCAAAAAAAATAATTAAAAAGGCAAATAAAAGGTTCAAAAATTCCAACAAGAAATGTTTTTTATTTGATTTTTTTGATTTTTTGAATAGCTCTTTGGGTGATGTTAAATTCACGGCTTCAACCTTTTGGTAGTCGTGTAGGGCCCTACATGGCTCAAATAAGCTGTGGGGGCCCAAAGATTACTAAAAAGGGCCATTGCAAACACGCGAAACCCCCGCGGGGTAGTGTAGGAGCGGTGTAACACCCAGACACCACTCAAATGAGCGGTGTACCCCTCTACATGGCTCAAATTGGCCGTGTTTGGGGCTGCACAACCCCCGGGAGGCCACGCCTGAGTTTTGGGCACCCCCTGGACCACACTTGGGTTCTGTCAACCCAAATTTTGGATTAACACATACTTTGTGGGACTTTTCTCCAACACCTAGCACCCCCAAAGAGACATTAAAGTGAAACCCAGGTGAATTTAAAGTTAAGAATCATAAATCATATAAAAATCTGCAAACAATTCTTTCTCAACTCAAAAGTGAGCAAACTTTGTTTGATCAATTGAAAATTGGATGGAATACTGAATGATACCATTGCATTTTTTTTCAATGGGAACAGTGGCAAGCCCTCCTTCTTCTGACATGACTGCGTGGAAGGTCTACATTGATAGTGCCATCAACAAAGCTTTGGAAAAAGAAAAAAAGGATTCTGGTAATGAAACATTGGAAGCCCCAATTGCATTCTCATCAAGGGTGACAATTGAGGAACAAAACATTTTGCAAATGGAAATGACTGCTGGTGGTCAGTAACATTTGATGCTACTGGTCTTTGACGTATTTAATTGGATTGAAACTGATGGATGCATGTAACTATGAAACTATGACTTAACCAATGGATGTTTACTAGATCCACTTGACCCACATCCCTTGAGAGCTTTTCCTACTAGGGAAGAGGCACAAAACGTTTTTCAAAAATGGGCAATGAAGCATGGTTACGCTTTAACAGTTTTCAACTCAAAGAATGACCAATATGTGGATTTAGCCTGTGATAGACATGGTTCCTATTCAGGAAGTCTTCTTACCAAACGTTCTAGAAAAAATAACACAAGGAAGTTTGGGTGAAATTTTTTGATCCATGCAAGTTGCACAAAGACAGACCCTTTGTGGCGCCTCTCCAACAAAGAAACCCAACAAAACCATCAACCATCTGAACATCCCTCTGTGCATCCTCAACTGAGGAGAATCTCCGGGGTAGCCTTAGACAATCTAGTAGAAGGCATGAATTATGGGCTCAATACGTTACAACTGAAGAGAAAATTCAGAAAGATTGATGGGCAGGATTATGTTGATGAACAAACAATCTATAACACTAAGCGGAATTTCACACTCCCAGAACTAAAGGGGAAAATTGTTTTGGAGGTACTATATGAAAAGATTGAAGAAAAAAGTTGGATTCACAGGTCAAAGTTCAGTGGAGAGGGTCACTTGGATTCCCTATACTTAGCACATCCACAGGCAGTAAATCTTTCAAAAAAATTCTATCATATTGCTATGTTGGATTGTACTTAAAAAACAAATAAGTACAAAACACCACTATTGCTTGTTGTAGGAATGACAGCCAATTGGAAAACTCTCACAAAATATCTTGTTTTCATAACAAAAGAAATATTTGAGTTGTACAGTTTGTCTGTAAATGGATTAAAGGAGTGAGCTTATGATCCCAAGAGACTTCCAAAAGTCTTTGTGATGGACCCTAAAAAATATCTGATTCTTGCAATTGAAACTAGTTTCCCAGAGTCATCAAGAAAATGTTGCACTTGGCACTTGTCTAATAACTTACAAGCAAACTTCAAAGTTTGATTTTTTAATGGAGTTGAAGGATATAAAAGCTTTATGAATCTGTGGGCACAGTATGGGGCCTCAAAGACCAAGGAAGAGGCGGGGGTCAATGATGCAACACTCAGAGTAGGTCCAAATTACTGCTTCTTATGATACCTAGTTTTGGTTTCTTACCTTTTGACTTGTATGGTGTTTCTTGAAAGACTATGAGGATGTACTCAAGTATATGGAAAATAACATTTTCCCGCTCCAAGAGACGTTTGTAACAGTGTGGGCTTGTATAAACCCAGATTTTGGAAACAAAACAGCTTCTTGGGTTGAAGGGGCAATGCAACTCTCAAACAATTCCTTGCATAATCTTTGGGAAACCTGTTGGATGTTTGGAAAAGCCTTTATGGAATATTTTTTAATCAAATTAATTCAGTTCATGCATAACTTTATAACTCTTGAATTAGGTTGGGGACAGTTCTTCCCCCTGAACTGTTACCATTGGGTTACAAATTGTCTTTGGAGGAAATCCATCTTGTTAGGGAAGAATTCCAGAAGTTCAAATGTGATCATGAGGGTGGATTCTGCACCAAGTCATATTTCAAGACAATGGCTTTTCCCTGTTCCCACCAAATAGGTAACCATCTAGCATTCAGAGGATCTATGGTACCTGAAGATGTTCATCCTCAGTGGTGCTTGTACTATGACCCTTGCAGTTCTAGGTCTGTAAGTTGTCTTCAGTTGGATTGTTCACAATGGATTGTTCAAATCACTATGTGATTAATGCTTTTGTATTAGTGAATCCTAATTCACTAATGGTTGATCCTTTTGAATTTTGCCAGTGCAATGTCAGTGAAATGCTAAGCATTACCCAGTTATGTTAAAAAGTCAATGCAATTATCTTGGAATCTCCAGATGATGAGAAAAGCACACTATTGAAGTATATCATTCAGAAGATTACAAAATATCCATCCAAGCCAAGACTTGAACATGAAGTCTTGCAATAAAAAAGGGGAAGGCCAAAATTGAAAGATAGGTGGCAAGAACAATCTCAGTTTGAGCTTGTTGAAAAACAACTCAAGGGTGAAAAAAGATCTAGAAGGGCTCCAAACAAGAAAAGACAAAACATTTTAAGTCTTTTATTTTGAGATATTTTCATTTGTGTGGTTTAATGAACTTAGTTACTAACTAATGATAAATTTTTAGTCAAATTCGGCAGAATCTGAATTTGAATTTCAAATTTAAGAGGAAGATACTGAAAGTGAATTGGGATCACTTAATTTGGAATCAGAATCCTCTTCAGAGGAAGAGAACATGCAGCAAAGCGCAACCAGAAGCACATCTTTGGTGACTTTGCGTTTCATTGATCCAACTAAAGAAATGAATACTAAGTTAGTTTGAATGATAGGAAAAAAACATGAAATAACTCAATCAAATACCCAATGAATTCAATAAGTTCTTTGGTGAGGTTTGGGATCCAATTGGAGTTGGGAATGGCGGATATAGAACCATTGCTAAATCTCTTGGTTATGAAGAACATGGTTGGTTTAAAGTTAGGAATGAAATGATTGAAACATTAGAGAAACATAAAGCATGATACATTAAGATGCTTGGTGGTTCAAAGTAGGTTGAAAAGATTTAACAAAGACTTGATTTTAAAGAAATCAATGAAAGGATTCCCTCCTCAAAATGGCTGGCTAAATTGGACATGGGTCAAATCATAGCAGACACATATTCCCAACCTATATGTTTTATTTCATTGGATTCATGTTATACTTATAGTCCAATGAAAAATGGTGTTACTGATCAATCAGATACAATGTTCATTTCCTTTGTAAACAATAACCACTGGTTTCTATTAGTACTTGAGGGAGAAATGATTCCAATCCCGCCAATTGTAGCAAAACCATGTTCCTTGATTTCTAAAAAATCCTCTGGTTGGGTTGATCATCTCAAAGATAAACTCCAAATTTGTTCTAGATTTTAATAGAATTTGACTTCATTTCATCATTGGGTTTCATATAAATTTTATTTCTATTGCAGCAAAGAAGTTCTATTAATATAAAGGGTTATCAAATTTTGAACATCATAATGTTGATTGTTTTGAGTTAACATCATTATTTTGAGTGTTTTGAATGAGAGTTTAATGGTAAGTCAGTTCAACTTGTGTCGGGCTGATTTTTTCACAAGCTTAACTTAAATTAAACTTGGGATGGGATCAGCTTAAAACAAGTTTAACTTGTTTTTTTTGGTGTTTTTACTTCAGGGCTTGTCAAAAGACTTGTATCTTTTTGGGAACTTCTACTTTAGGGCTGGTCAAAAGACTTTGTTAATTTCTGGGCCCTTTTACTTTAGGGATATTCAAGTTGAAATTACTTTAGGGCTTGTCAAGTTAGTTGTATTTTTTTGGTGTTTTCACTTTAGGGCTTGTCAAGTTACTTGTCTTTTTTTTGGGGTTTTGACTTTAGGGCTAGTCCAGTTACTTTTGTTTTTGTGTGTCTTTTTACTTTAGGGCTAGTCCATTGGATAGTACCACTTTTTTGATTTTGATTTATTTATTTTGTTTTTTTTAACCAAAAAATAAACATTCTGTGATTTTTTGGTTGATTTTTGTTTTTTTGGGAGGTTTATTTATTTTATGGGTTGTGTTAATACCCTTTTGTTCCTTTTCTTTTCTTTTTTTTTTTCTCACTGCAGTCTGGTGCCATGTGGACTTCCACACGAATACATTGAAGCTGTGTGGAGTTGTACACAGCTCAAATGTATTCTTTTGGCATTCCACAGATCAGCTGGCGGGTTAGGTGGGCCGCAAAACTAAGTGAGCCATGTGGGGCTGTACACAGCTCCAATTGGACCATGTTTGGTGCCACACGGGCCATTAAAAACCGTATGCATGGCTCAATGAGCCGTGAATTTAACATTACCTAAATTTTTTGAGGTCACGGAATCCATCCAAAGATTTGGCAAAGAAAATCATGATCTTTTTTTAATTTTTTGTTAATTTTCTGATAGCTTCAATCACCAAAAAGATCAATTAAAAAGGGAAATAAAAGGATGCAATTGTTGAATGAGGAATTCTGTTTTTTTTATTGTTTTTTTGAAGGAATTTTTTAAGGAAATAAATAAGCCCAAAAAATCTGTAATAAATACTAAGATGCTCTGCGTATTATGTTCTGGATTAATGAGAGATGAAAAAACAAAGAAAAAATTAGGAATGCAAAAGTAGGGATCCAAAACACCTAAGAAGATTTGGTTTCTCAGGATTTTTTCAAATTTTCAATGAAATTTTTGGAGGGTCTCTGATGCCTCCAAAGTTAAGAAATACTTAATGTAGTGTTAATGAAACCAACCTACCATACCGCAGCTTCAGACATCCAAGTAAATTAATTCTTGAAATGCCCCTGGAATAAAGTATTCATCTGTGTAGCAGCAATGGGGTTTCATAGCACACATACATCACAATTTTCGTTTTAACAGATGGCCCCCATGAGGAAAAAACCATTTATTTGAATTTTCAATTTTGAGAAAATTTTTGAAGGAGGTGAGGAATGAGTATTCATTGATTTTTGTTTTCCATTTCCTCTATAGAATTTTCTTTAATTTCTATATTTCTTTTCTTTTTTAAATTATCTTTCTTCATCATATGAGTTTTATTTGTTAAATTTCTTGTGATGGTTACATATTTCATCCTTTTATGTGGTTTAAATCTCAAACTAAAACTTTATAAATACAAATAATTTATCTCAAATTATGAACAAAAAACAATGCCAAAAATTTGAAATATGTACACAGATTTGTTTAGGTTTGTATTTATATTAAGAAGGAGAAAGAAAAATGAAAAAAATCAAACAGATTGGAAGAAGATCAATTGACATTTTTTATAAATTTATGTTGAAGCAGATACCAAAACCAGGAAATTTTTGGGAAGGTTTTTCAATCTTTATATATTTATAGATTGTCAGCTCTGTGATACCAGAAACCTTGCAGTCCTTTAGCTACAAAGGATGATAAAATACTGCAAGAATAATATTCCTAGGATAAACACCCAAAAATCTCATTAATCAATATTTTAAGAGCTATTGCAAGGTTTACTTGGATGGTTTAAAAAGGCTTTCAATATGGTATAAGAAGAGTGGGCACAATATTATACTACTGGGGATCTTTACAGACAAACAACCTCTCTTCAAGGGGAGTCCTTAGGCATTTTAAATAACTTGGTATGATGATGGTGCCTTCTAAGGACTTATCCATGAGAATGGCTGGGAAAAAAAGCACGCAAGCAAATGCAGAAAGGAAAAAACTCACTTTTAGAAATAATCCACAGAAAGCCTGTCAAAGTTCCACAGTCTGAAATGTCCTCAAGAAGGTCTTTTCCAATGAGATAACCAAAGAAAAAATTCACTAAAATGATTGAATTAATAAAAATATAAGTTTTTATGTTTTTTTGTATTTTTACGTATTTTTATGATAATTTAAAAGAAAATGATTCAATACTCACTTTTGTGATTTTTCTTTTTCTTTTTCTTTTTCTTTTTCTTTTTCTTTTTCTTTTTCTTTTTCTTTTTCTTTTTCTTTTTCTTTTTCTTTTTCTTTTTCTTTTTCTTTTTCTTTTTCTTTTTCTTTTTCTTTTTCTTTTTCTTTTTCTTTTTCTTTTTCTTTTTCTTTTTCTTTTTCTTTTTCTTTTTCTTTTTCTTTTTCTTTTTCTTTTTCTTTTTCTTTTTCTTTTTCTTTTTCTTTTTCTTTTTCTTTTTCTTTTTCTTTTTCTTTTTCTTTTTCTTTTTCTTTTTCTTTTTCTTTTTCTTTTTCTTTTTCTTTTTCTTTTTTCTTTTTCTTTTTCTTTTTCTTTTTCTTTTTCTTTTTCTTTTTCTTTTTCTTTTTCTTTTTCTTTTTCTTTTTCTTTTTCTTTTTCTTTTTCTTTTTCTTTTTCTTTTTCTTTTTCTTTTTCTTTTCTTTTTCTTTTTCTTTTTCTTTTTCTTTTTCTTTTTCTTTTTCTTTTTCTTTTTCTTTTGCATTTTCTTTTGTTCTCTATTGAAAATTGAAAGTTGCTTTTGGTTTATTTTCCACTTCTTGTTATGCCTTAATATGGAATTAAAATATATAATTAATTCAAGCTCATTTCTTTTTCTTTTATAGATTTTTGCTTATAATAAAGGAGCTTTTCTTGTTGTTTCTCAGGATTTATAATAACAGGCACAAAGTTCTAGATTTTTTCTCCTTTTTTCCATTTGAGAATGTTCAGAAAATTATTGATCAATTCTCTTTTGGTCTTAAGATGGACTGGAAGAATAATAAATCAAAAAAGATAGGTAATAAATATTTTTACTTATTTTTTTGAAAAAATAAATTGCCTGATCCAAGGAATGAATAATTAAAATTGAATTGTTTAGAGATCATTCCTGGCCACACCCCCCGTTGTCAGCTCTCTGATACCAGGAACCTTGTAGTTCTTTAGCTACGGAGAGTGATAAAATGCTGGAATAATTATATTCCAAAGATAAACCCTTAAAAAGCTCAAAAAATAAATATGTTAAGGGCTGGTGAAAGTGTTAATTGGTTTGGTTATAAATTTTTTCAAAATTTTTGCACTTCCCCTTGGTTTTTGAAATTGGCTGATCTCAGATCTGCTAGATTTCTCTATTATTTTAGCTACAGTATCCATTATTTTTTTAATCTTTCATTTTGCTGATCCTGCATGTATACCTTTATTGTACAATTATTATTGAACTAAAGTGATCAGAGGTGGATATTTATGGATTTCCCATCATCTTCGTATCACTTGGATCATTTTTTAAAATATTTATGGCAAATCCCTGATGTGGTTTTTGGTATTTAAAGATACGGATCAGTGCAATTCTTAATACTTGTTTCTTAATTTAAAATCCTTTTAAATAAGCTATTCACTAATTTCATTTCAGTTTAAGGTTTTTGAAAATTTTTCATGCATATTTCATGACATTGCATACACCAGGTAGACCTTAAAAGGTTGTAGCTATTATGAGCAAAACCAGGTGTCAGATTAGTCACTAAGGATCCTGACGGCGGGATCAGTCCATGCGTGGGGGATTTTTTAAGCAGGAACCCAATGCTTCCAGGGTACCAAAGATTCCCAGGAGCTGTGTAGGGACGCGGGACTACGCGCAGGAATTGTGACAGAATACATTTAAATGTTTAATTCCTAAAATATACACCACACTTCATTTTAGACTAAATTTTAGGTGTGAAACCTATACGTGACAATGTATGTGAAATATTAAATTGGACGAAAGGTGACATGGTTGTGCCATGACTATTTTTATTCAATGACTTAAAGATGGAGGAGTTATAATTCAAGGGTGGGGTCAGTGAGTGACCCTACCTAATTTTGGGTGGGAAATCCATTTCTTTAATATTTTTTATAAATTTTCTGCTCCTTCTTTGGCTATATGAATATTTCATTTGTTTGTTTTATTTTTGGTACTTTGAAAGATTGCTCTGTAAATAGTAGCAAGCTTACATAGATTCTGAAAATGCTTACAAACAATATCCTTGGATTTTTGAGCTTATCTTTGCTCAAGAAATTTCATAAAAAATAGTATAGATATGGAGATATTTGTTATAATTATGGCCAGCAATTACCTTAGGCCAATGAGCAATATTTAAAGAAAAAGAAATGCTGGACACTGGGTGTCAATAGTTTCTAATGGGGCTCTCACAATGGGGCAATATGTTGGATTAATTCAATTGGATGATGAATGAATGATGGAAAACAGCAGGGAGAAGAGCTCCTTAAGTACAAAAGATTGGCCTCTTGAGAGCCCATGATACAACAAGCCAAAAGGCAAATTTTCCGCCAAAAAAGAGCTCTACAGGCTCTTCAGACCTTGTTTCTTGGTTTGGACTACATCAGCCCGCATGGCGTCAGTCCCTGAACCCTTACAACCAGCCTGTTCCGGTCCATTCTTGTGTTTCCACCGTTACGGCACTGAACCAGCCCCTTTTCTGTTCAATCCCCTGGCTGGTTGTCTGTTACAACCAGCCCTGATGACCTCATTACCATACTTACGGGCTGGTTGCCTCATGCAGCCAGCCCCTGGCCCCTCAAATGGGCCAGGTGGGACCCAGGACTCACCTGGGTCTGGTTTCAACCTCACTAGAGGGGGGTGTAACCGGCGGCCATGCCGCCCCCCCTCTTTCTCTCAAATCCCTTGTGGGGGCAGTCAAATCCCCTCACCAGGGGACCTGGGGGTTGATACCCCCAGGGAGTCATTTTCAAAGAAGTCATTTGACTGGGGGGTGGTCAGGTCCCCTCAGCCCGTTGCTCCTCCCCCTTGGTGAAGGGGGGGGGTGGAGCGCCCCTTTGGTTTTTTCTCCATTGCAACACTCTTTGCTGGTGGCAGGGTGGTCAAGCCCCCCCCCCCAACCATCCGGTTGCTTTCCTTGCGGCAGGATCCATTGTCTCCCTGGGCAGGAGGGTGATCAAGTCCCCCCTGCCCTGACCAACCGCTTCATTGCGGCCGGTTGCTGGCTGGTTCAACCCAGCCAGCCCACCCTCATCCCCCTCGCAACGGCCAGCAAGGGGAGGAGAGGGGAGGAAGCCAGGGCCGCGGTTCCCTGCTCCTGCGGCGCTGGTCGCCGGGCGCGACCAGCTGGGCCCGCACCACGTTGCACCGCGCGGGATCCCTCGGCCGCGCAACAGCCCTGCGTGGGTCATTGGGAATGGCGTGGGCCATACCAAGGAACACAAGCGGCCACAAGCAGGCGTCAACAGGGGCAGCAGCCACGGGCCTCGGTCCCAATGGGCCGCCCCAAGCCCAAAATGTGAGAATTTACTACTTTGGCCGGCCAGCCTGTCTGGCCAAGTATGTCCAAAATAAGCCTTGGGCCCAATCACGCCCATACAAGCCCATCTGGCTGTATTTTCCCATATACCCCACCAGGCCCGTTAGGTCCTGTGTACCAATGGGCCTATTGAATGCATTTTCAGGCTAGATTCCCCAAATCTGTGACATCCACATGGGCCTGTATGGTCCATGTGTGTGTCCGATGGGCGGCAGAGGCCCATATGTGCATCCCATTTGGATTACACTCATATTTAGCACACGCGTTAGTGCATACGTATTTTAACAGTATTCATTGGAATAAATTAATTAGGCTGAAGATTTCTGTGCTGGAAGAAAGAATTCAGATTACTATAAAGTATCAAATTTGCTGATTAATAATTATTTGAGTAAAGTTTTTTGAACTAAATTTATCTTAATCCCAGAGCTGGCCTTCATTACTCTTTTTATAAAACCAGAAACTGGTACACTTCAACCAGGTGGAATCAATAAATGCAGAGAAACAGGTTAGAATATTGAATTTAAACACAAATTGGAAAGAAGTGGTATGTATTCAGTTCAAGGCACAAGGGTAAAAAAAATGGGAATTGAGTCTGAATTGGTTCTGGGAAGGCCTTGATTGTGTCCTGGGTCTGGTTGGTATCACTCCTGCAGACTATTTGGCAGTGGGTCTTCTTTGCTTGTTTATCTTCTAGTCAACTGTGGGTTCAACTCACTGTCTTGGAATTTTGACTGATAGTCTATCTATCTTCTGTTTTTTTTCTGTTAGTTTTATTGCTGGGTTGGTTATTTCTGGAAAACAAGAATTCTTGGTTTGTGGGTGTTTAGCTTTCCAATCAACCAATTCTTTTGGAGTTGTTATTCTGAAGGTTTGATGATTTTTGGGAGCTTCACTGAGTAATTGTTTTTTTGGAAGGTTGTTTTTTTGGTTGATTGGTCTTGAGGGATGTTGCTTGTTATTTCTTTGGTGGGTTCTTTTTTTTGACCTGGATGTGTTGGTTAAATGAGGAGCAAGCCACAGATATCAAGCTGAAAGCAGCAAAAATTTATACCAATTGGGAAAAATTTCCATTATGACAATGTAGTTGCTAGAGAGCAACTACATCAAATTGACTAAAGTGTCCATTTTTATTTATTCATTCTATTTCAAGATGATTGAATTCCAACACCCCCCATACTTTAGGTGAAGAGCCTACTGTTGAGTCTAATGAGAGATGCTGAGCTGCGGGCCTTGCTTAGAGCATCAGAAACCGTTTCTTCTGAGGGAATTAGATTTAATTCGAGTTTTTTTCTGTTTTAAATGTCTCTGAGGTATTTGATTTTGATTTCTAGATGTTTTGTCATGTATATTTAGCCAAAGTTTTTGATATTTTTGGTTATTATTTTTTTTTCTACGTTAAAGATAGGAGTGAGGCAATAGGTTGGCCAAAATTCATGGATTATTTCTTTTATCCATTAGCCTTTCTTCTGACATTTGGCAAGTGAATTTAATTTGGCTTTGGTGGAGGACATTGGGAGATTTTTCTGTTTGCAGCTATTCCAGGGGATGGGGCAGTGGATCCAGAAAAAGATGTACACACTGCTTGATTTTCTGAAGTCAAGTTCATTGGCCCAGGTTGTGTATCTGAAATAATCTATTTTATAGGAGGAAGAAAAGGAAGAAGGAGAGAGAGAGAGATTGTGAGGTCATTCCAGACAGATATTTCCAGTAGGGAAGAGCTTCTTTCCATTGATTTATTCCTGGCTTTTTGTTTACCTTGGAAATTATGGATACTTCTGGGGCTATATCTGGCTTTTTTTGGCAGGAGAGGTGGTCCAGCATTCCGGCATAGGCTCTGTAAGTGATTTTGAAATTTTGAAATGATGTACTTCTACCTTGGTTTCCCTCAGAAGTTGGATGCTTTGCGTGAGAGGAGTGAGGATGTGTTTGAAAATGGGTAGACTAAGAAGTTTGAGTCCTTTTTTTGATAAGTTTTCTTTGAGAGCAATTTATGCTAAGATTCAAAAAATAAAAGTCCATTCCTAGCAGGTTTTTTGTTCTGTGAGCTGAACAATACGGAAAATGCTTCAGGAATAGGCTTCAAATTCTTGGGTTCTTCAAGCTACAATGAGGTTTTCTACATGAAAGAAGAATGCAGAATCACAGTCTGGGTGGATATAGAGGCTAGGATTGGATTTGGATGGAGCATATCTGATCTTTTTTAGTCAATTGATGAGGGTTCTTAAACAATTGGCTGGAGCTTGCTTCAGACTGTGGAGAGATTTCTTCAGTTTGAGGATTGGTGTGATTCTTGGAAAGTCTGAGGGAGTTTTCATGTAGATGATTTCTTCAATTAGTGCATAAAGAAATGAAGCCTTCACCTCAAGCTTTATGAGTGGAATCTGCTTGGATATAGAAAGCGTAAGGAGTTTTAGAAGAGTAGTGAAATTTCCAGTTGTTGAGAAAGTATTTTTGTAGTCAATTCCACGGATGTGTTTGAATTCTTCAATGAAGATTCTGGCCTTTTTTTCAAAAGATAAGGGGCAGTTGCAGGCTTTGTTTTGATTAACATGACTGTCTTGGGTTAGTATACTGGGATTATGGTTGCATCTTCCCATACTTACATTTTTTTGATAGAATCAAATTTGGTTTTGGTGGGTTTCAAAAATGTTTCTGGAGTAGTGAGGTATGTGTATTTGACTGGTTTTACTCTTGATGATCTTTCTCTGAGATTTTATCTACGAGGAGTGGTCTGTCTCCATGGAGTTGAAACCTCTGGGGATGGTCCTTTTCTTGTTTGTGACTTGATGAAGTGTCTTCATCATTGTCTTTTACTGACCCTTTGTTGTGGCAGTAGTCAGAGGTAGATTTTCTGTCACTTTCTGAATCTGGGAAGTTTTTTGGTTCTCAAAAAGTTTTTTTGGGATTTTTTTGGTGAATGATCTGAAATTCAATTTCTAAAGATTGTTTTTTGTTTCTTCTGGGAACAAAGGTGAGGAATCTGAAATTTTGTGTTTCAAAAATTTTACCAGTTTCTGATAAAATGTGTTAGGATCTGAGGTTGTTGTTGAAGCCTATCAGAGTAACTTTTTTCATTTTAATTCTAACTTTGAGAAGTTTGTTGTAGGTAGTTTGAGGAAGGAGACAGGATTCCTAATAGGATGGAAGTATTCCAGAGGAAGATTTTGTTTTTAAAGAGTGAGGAGGGAAATTTTTTGGATCAGTGATGGGGTATCTGGTTAAATTTAAGGGTACTGGCCTTGAGAACAAAGTTCCACAGGTCTTTTTTTGGGAATTAGTTGTGGAAGATGGGTCTGAGTTACTCAAGTAGGCAGTGTTGTATCTCTAGGCCAGCGCATTTTTTTGAGCAGTGTAGGGGTTGGAGTATCTGGTTTTAATCAAGTTCTTCTTACAGTATTCCTTAAAAGATTTTTTCATGAATTTGTTGCCTCTTTCAGAATTTAAGACTCTGGGATAGCAGCCAAATTTTTTAGCTGCAAGATCCAGTATATGGAAAGGTGTATGAAATGTTTTGTCTTTGTATTTAGGAGTGATACCTAAGCAGTATCTACAGTTACTTTCAAGCAAAATCAGGAATTATTTTTAATTTTCAACAGAGGCAGGTGTGATGGGCCTAAAAATGTCTAAGTGTAGTTATTCAAAGGTTCTCAATTCTGTTTTCTGTCTGCTTTTAAATAGAGCATTTTTTATTTTCCCTACTGTACATGACTTGCATATTGTATCTGATTTGAAAGGTGTGCTTATTTTTTTTCTGTACCTGTGGTAGCTGAAATACCCTAGGGACTTGTGTTGAAGTTCTCCACTGGGGAGAAATTTTTTTTTTCAGGTTTCCTCAGTTTTATAGCTGGCAGTTTCTTTTGATAGTGGCCTTTGAGAATCAAATTTTCTTCCTTAGGCACAGAGAATTTTTTTATTTAAAATATAAATTCATAATTTGCTGGTAGTTTACAAAGGAAAGAAAGGAGATTGGGGGATAGTTCAGGAAAATAGAAGAAATTCTTTATCCATAAATGAGATCTGTTTTCATCCTTCAAGTCCATTGTTCTGGATCCTTTAGTTTCCATTATACAAGGTTCTAGACCCAGTACTTACAGATCCTAGTTCTTCTGGGGAGAGATTTTCAAAAAGGCTTGAATCTGAGATCATGTTGGAAGGAGAACTGGAATCAAGGGTCAGGCAGTTTTCTGGTGCTGAGTGAGAGTGAGCAAGGCAGCTAAAGTGAAAGGGGTTTCTCCAGTGGCCAATATTTTTACTCTGATTTCAGTATGAAGAGTTCTGCTTTCAGAGGCAGAGTGCCAAGCCAAAGGGTTTTGTTTTCCTTTGTTTTCATTGGATTACGCTTGAGATAGTAGCATTGAGTTATTTATTTTTGATCTTTTTCAGACTCATTGATTTTCTTTTGTTCATGAATCTTCTAAAATGGTTTAGGAAAAGATTTTTGTTGATGACCCTGGGGGAGTGGGTGATCTTTTGGCTAATTTTGTATGGGCTGGGTGGTTGCTTTTCAAGGATGGTCTATCCCTGGATATCTTTGGGGCTGGTTATTCCGACATTGTGGAGCTTTTTTATGAACCTCTTGATTTGGGTGATGAATTTCTGAATATTTTCTTGGTTGCAGGTGATTTGGAGGAACTCCTTATATACTTAGGCTTGGTTTGATGCTTGGGATGAGGAAAATAATTTGTGGAGAGATTTCCACATTGCCTTTGCATCTTCCTTGTTCTTTTTTTTTATGATAGTTCCATCAATGCTGGGGTTCAAATTTGAGATCAGAATGGTTCTGATGCTAAGATTATTCAAAATGGTAAGTTTCTGGCCCAGTGAGTTGATTACATCTTTGAGAACTTTGAGCTCCAGAAATTTTTCCATTTTGTCTTTCCAGAGAGAAAGTCTGTCTATGTTCAGGCTTTGAATTAATTCAATGGAGTTCTTGATACTTGCTTGGGTCAATGCCTCTGAAATAGTTTTTGCTATTTCCTAAGATTAATCTTGGTTGACTTTTTTTATTTAATGATGATTCCTCCTTACAAAAGTGCTTGAGCTGTTGATGATCCTTTTACAGTGAGCATATTTTGACTGTTAATTGTTTTGAACTACACGTATCTTAATCCTGACGCTTGGATTTATTACTCTTTTTCTAAAAGCAAAAAATGGTCTACTTCAACCATGAGGCATAAATAAATGCAGAAAAACAGGTTAGAAGATTGAATTGAAACAAAAATTTGAAAGAAGGGTTATTTCTTCATTTCAAGGAACAAGGGTAAAAAAAATTGAATTGAGTCTAAATTGGTTCTGGGTAGGCCTTGATAGTGTCCTGGGCCTGGTTGGCATCAGTGCTGTAGACTAGTTGGCATTGGGTGGTCTTCTCTTCTTCATCATCTAGCCAACTTATGATTCAAATCCCTGTCTTGGGATGTGGACTGATAGTCTATCTATCTTCAGTTATTTTTCTTTTAGTTGTATTGCTTGATTGGTTATTTCTGGAAGCCAAGGATTATTGGTTTGTGGGTTTCTAGCTTTCAAATCAATTAATCCTGTTTGATTGTTTGTTATGAAGTTTGGATGGGTTTTGGGTGCTTTGCTGACAAATTATTTGCTTGGAGGTAGCCCTTTCCTTATTTTCTTTTCAATTGGTTTTGAGGGATGTGGCTTTTTATTTCTTTTGTGGGTTTTTTTTGTTGGTCTGGATGTGGTAGTTGGATGGAGAGAAAGGAGCTGATGTTGGTAATAATTCTAATTTCACAAGATTTTGACCTTGCGCAACTACAAGAGTTATCCTAATCAGGATAAACCCAGGCAGAAAAGCCCTCAAGCTGAAAGCAGCAACAAGTCTTCCCCATTAGGATGAATTTCCACAATTATAATTTAGTAGCTATAGAAAACCTACATCAAATCAACTATTGTGTAAATTTTTCTTTTTAGGATGATGGAATTTCAACAAAGTGCTAAAATTTTCTCCTCTTATTTTTCTTTCAGCTTATAAAAAAATGCAAGTAAGATTTCCTTTGTATTTATTTTAAAGGTGATTATTTTAGAAATTGTCTCTTCAAATCCTACACTCCTCAATTTCTTTAAACTACCATTCTGTTTATGGTGGTTTCTTGCCTTTTAAATCCTCCATGGCTCAAATTTTCAAATGAAATATTTTGGAGGAGTACTCTTCTTTAAATATTCCTTCTTTTTCTGTATGATAAATCTCATAAATGATGATTGTGATGCATCCTGAATCTCATAAATAATATTGTATGATAATGAATGAATAATTTTGGGTGAATTTCATTTGTATTTTTTAGTAGAGAATTGTTGATAGTTCCAGGGGAGGTGTTAGCATGGTGGGTGATGGATGAGAGGGGGGTCCATTAGATTTTATTAGGATGAGGAATTTGATTCTTGGTTTCTTCTTTTCTGATTCCTTCTGGGCTAGACATCTGGTACAGAAATGAAAATTTGGAGTCTTTGATTTTGTCAGATATGGCTTTCAGAGTAGAATATTTCTGAGAGGAGGTGCATGGCAAGAATCATTAGATATTTAAAGAGGCCAATGTTAAATTTGCGACACCCTGCAACCTGTTCACAACCAAAAATGGTTTGCATGGCGCAGTTTCTGACCCAAAATGGGTTGCAAATGGCCATTTGTGGCCCATTTGAGTCGCAGACAGCATTTGACTACTCAGGTTGGTTGTGAATGGCAGTTTGCAACCCATTTTGCGTTGTGAATGGAAGTTTTTGAACCATTGTGTGTTTTGAAAAGGAAAAAAATAAAAAATAAAAAAAATAACTATTTGTAGATTTTATTCATTTATTGATTTATTTATTTATTTATTTATTTATTTATTTATTTATTTATTTATTTATTTATTTATTTATTTATTTTTATTTATTTATTTATTTATTTATTTATTTATTTATTTATTTATTTATTTATTTATTTATTTATTTATTTATTTATTTATTTATTTATTTATTTATTTATTTATTTATTTATTTATTTATTTATTTATTTATTTATTTATTTATTTATTTATTTATTTATTTATTTATTTATTTATTTATTTATTTATTTATTTATTTATTTATTTATTTATTTATTTATTTATTTATTTATTTATTTATTTATTTATTTATTTATTTATTTATTTATTTATTTATTTATTTATTTATTTATTTATTTATTTATTTATTTATTTATTTATTTATTTATTTATTTATTTATTTATTTATTTATTTATTTATTTATTCATTTATTTATTTATTTATTTATTTATTTATTTATTTATTTATTTATTTATTTATTTATTTATTGATTTATTTATTTATTTATTTATTTATTTATTTATTTATTTATTTATTTATTTATTTATTTATTTATTTATTTATTTATTTATTTATTTATTTATTTATTTATTTATTTATTTATTTATTTATTTATTTATTTATTTATTTACTTACTTATTTATTTATTTATTTATTTATTCATTTATTTATTGTTGCAAATCTAAAATTTCCCATTTCCAGATAACAAGGTTTGGAGAATTCTCAGGTATGAAAACGTTTTGGTGCTGTCCAAATATGGAGGAGATTTGGAGGTATGGGGCCATTTAGGTAGGTTGGTATATAAGAAAGTTGAGGAAAATTTGGAAAATTTGCAAGGATTTTGAAAGGTTTGAGAATTTTTTTAATATGGGGTCCTGTTTCTTAGGGGAATTTTGGTAGAGTATTAGGAGACCTCTGAGTTTTGGGGGGGAGATTCCTGTTCATTTATGAAGCATCTAGAAGTTTTTTAGTCTTCTCACATATAGTAGGAAATAATAAGGGCTCCTGCTCAGATGTAGAACTCTATTTATTGATGAAAAAATAACTTTGAATGAACAGACAGGGGATTAGGTCCTAACAGATATTTTTCTGACTCTATGGTCTTGGAACTTTGAAAATAAGGCATTTATTATTTCTAATTGAAATTTTGGGAAAGGACTGAATAAAAATTCAACAAGGATGATTAAGTTCCTTATCATCCTCCTTGGAAAAACTTATTTCCACAAAGAAAAAAAGCTGAGAGTGAAAAAATAATCAAATTTTCTGATTTCTGAATTTTTAAATTTTTTCAGGTTTTCAGATTTTTTTGGGTAATGTTAAATTCACTTCTCATTGAGCCGTGCCATGGTTTGAAATGGGCTGTGTGGAACGGCACATGGTCTAATTTGAGCCTTGTACAGCCCCCCACAGCTCACAGAGTTGTGTGGCCCACTCAACCAAGTCCGCTGTTGTGTGGACTTTCACATGGCACCGGACTGCGGTGATCAAAAAAAAAGAAGTACAAGCAATAGGAATGAAGGGGTACCTACACAACCCAAAAACTAAATAAACCTTCCAAAAAACAAAAAATCAACCAAAAAATCAAAGAATTTTCATTGTTTGGTTAAAAAAACCAAATTGTCAGCCTCCTGAATGCCAAGATCCTTGCTATACTTTAGCTACCAGAGGTGATAGAATAAATAATAAATATATTATTCAATAAATGCAGCAAAAATCTTTAAAATATTTGGATAGAGCTTATTGCAAGGTTAACTGGTTTGGATATGGTTTATTTTTATAAATCAATATAAATAAATTGATTATTAAAGATTTTTATAGAGGGGCCACAATTTTTTGGGGATCTTAAACACCTCTCTTAAGGGAACTCAGTATGAAAACACGTAGGCCTGGTTACTTTGGAACCTTTAATTTATGTTCTTAAAGGATATTTTGCCCAAAGATAATATGTATATAAAATACATGGAGGAGGGGGAGGGCTTTTTAACCAAGCTTCCACAACAGAGAAACAATAATAAGACTCACAGGTATATTATTAAATCCTTTGGTTACCTGTTTGGGACATGCACTGATGGCTTAAACCTGTTTACTAGGGTTATAAGGTTGTTCCAAAGTTTCAAATTGATAAAAAGGGTTGGGACAGATATTATTAATCACACTAGAGCCATAAATCACTTACCTATCTCTTATTAGTATTTGATTACCTTGGCACAGTTTCTGGATGTAAATATAACTGGCTCTCTGGGTATCAATATCCTCAAAAGAGCTCTTTATTTATAGCTTTTTGAGTCCCAATATGGTCCTTCTGAGGGGTACAGGGGCTCAAAGGGACAGAAACTGAGGCTGGCAGGGTTCCAGTGGCAGCCTGTCACGTGTTCTTGGTGCTGTAGCACGGCTAGCATCTAAATCCACAGGGTGTGGAAATTATTCTATTTTATAATTGATGTTTGGATGTGTGAATAACACTAATCTGTCCTTTTTATTTATTATTTAATTAATTATCCTTATTAAATGTTCCCAGTAAGTTAAATATTATTTTAATAGACATTCCTAAGGATATTCTGATTTCACGTGAGTTCTCATTATGCATTAAATAATTGGAGTAAAAGTAATGATATTGATTTTACTCATTATTTTCAAATTTCAGTTGATTTACAAAAAGAATTACTTAAAAATATAAGTCATGGGTATTCATATTTTTACATCATCAGTTTTATTAGTATGTCACGAAAATGTTGATTTCTAGAAATTCTCATAATGGTATATTCACGTATTTCAATATATTTTTAGAAGCAGTCATTATCTTATTTTCGACATTTTTGGTACTTTGAATTATATTTAATAACATTTCTTACATATGTAGAATGTTCCTGTGTAGTTTGTAGCATGTTTACGCGGTACCTAGGTTTCTCAGGCCTCCTGTCACTTTTTCAACCCATAGTCCTGCGTCTGCATACTTGTCAGAGGCCTGGGGCTGCGTACATGGCTTTGAAAGGGTGACAGTGCTGTAGCTCAGCTGGGCGCGGGTGTATTGGCTGCTGCGGCTGCGTGCAGGAATTGTGACAGAACACATCTCCATCTGTAACTCCTAAAATATACACAACACCTCAATTCTGACTGAATTTTAGGTGTGAAACCTATACGTGACAATACATGTGAAATATTTGATGGGCCAAAAAGTTAAATAGTGGTGCCTAGTATTTTGGTCTTTCTTTCCTTAATTATTTAAAAATATAAGGAGTTGGATTTGAAGGGTGGGGTCAGTGAGTGACCATACCAAATTCTGGGTTAAGCATTCATTTTTGCAATAATATTAATGGTTTTCCTACTCCTTCTTAGTTTAATCTTATTATTATTATTTTTATGTTATTCCTGTCACTTTTAAAGCTTTCTCTGCAATAGTAGCAAGCCAACATTCCCCCACTCCAACATATGGCCATATCTGAAAAAAAATCTGGAGCATGTTGGGAAAAAATTAATTCCATGTGTGTTTCAGTTCCTTTTGCTGGCTCTGTAGTTTCTAAGATGTTTTGGTCCTTCAGGTATATTATTCTCTGGTAACCATTCATTTTTGTCTGCAGATTCTCCTTTGTATCTTACTAAGTATAGTCTAACATCTTTTCCTTGCACACTCTATTTCTTGTCTCTCAATATCCTGCTGACTTCCCCTTTTTCTTTCACAGGGTCCGGTTTTATTGGCATCATTCCTGGAGGGAGGTTGATACCTTTTCTTGATTGAAAGTTTTTTACTAGGCTAACAGGAAATACTGGGTTTTTTCTTGATAATTCTTCACTCAAGATTACTTCTAAAGAATTTTTGCAATGCATGTTTTTGATAAAAAATGGTCAAACAAAGGCTGGTTTCAGATTTCTGTTACCTGCTAAATTGTTGAAGTTGGCAGTGGATATGAAGATCTGATCTTTTATTATAAAGTCATTTTCTGTATGTGATTTGTCCCATCTTTGGTTGTTGTATTTTACTACTTCTTCTACAAATTTTTGAGCAGGATCATTTGCTAGATTTATCATTTTCTTAAATCAAAGAGATGTTTGATAAATGGTGGCTAAGTTATAGTTTATGTTATTCCTAGGGAGTTTTGGAATCCATCCTCTTTCTAGTATTTAAGGGACTTCTTTGGTAGTAGAATTTTCACTGCTGTTATAACCCATCTCTAGAGCTGGGAGTAGGCTTACCCAATCATGGCAATAGCCATCTGAGTTTTTGTATTCTAGACCAAAGCTACAGAACCTTCTTAACATATCTTCTAGGGTCCATATCATTCTTACAGCTAATCCATCAGTTTTGGGATGTTATGCTGTAGAAAATGCTAGAGTAGTACCCAGTATATCATGTAGATTCCTCCAAAACGTGAAGGTGAATTTGGGGTCTCTTTCACTGATTTTAATCTTGGGTATACCCACATCAGCTATGATCCTATTCCAAAATAGTAGAGCTACATCCATAGCACTATCTTCTTTGTGTTTAGGTAAGAATTTTGCCTTCTTAGAGAATCTTTCAACTATAACCAGGACAGAGTTATATGAATAAGTACCTCCAGGGGGGAGGCTAGTGACAGAATCCATGTTAATTATTTCCCATCTAGTTTTGGGTTTAGAGATCTTCTGTAGGAGTCTAAACCTTTTGCCAGTAGTTTTATTAGATTTTTGGCAAGTCTCAAAGCTAGTAACATACTTAATAGTTATTTATTTCCAGTCTATCCACCAAGCAGTTTGTTTTACTTTCTCCAAGTTTCTTTCAGTGGATAGATTCCCTGATGAACAGTTTTCATGGCATTTCTGTATTATGTGTTGTATATGTTCTTTGTTGCTTGGTACTAATACACTGGAATTTCGGTGTCTTTAGTAAAGGAGACCATCCTAAAAGGTAAACATTCCTGCTTTATAAGGTTTAAGTAATGAAGCAGGTAAACTATTTATCAGAGATTCTTCTGGGGATTCACATTCCGTAATGTTAATCAGCAGCTTGATATCAGGCAAGTAGTTGTCCCTCACTAGATTAAAGAAACCAGTATCTAATTAACATAAGTGGATCCCCATGATTGGAGCATCTAGTGCAAAAAGATTGATGTTCAAGATAGGAAAGATACCTCAATCCTTCAGGTCATATACTGGATTGCTAGAGTCATTAGGAAAAGCATTCCTACTTAGACTATCAGCATTCTGGTGTTTAGCTCCAGCTTTATGCACTATAGTCATCTGTCCTCTATACTGTTGTATAGCAATTTGCCACCTGAGCATATGTCTGCTGGGGGCTTTCATGTTCAAGAGAGTTCTTATAGCATTACAGTCTGTGATCACTTGAAAAGTGGTGCCTTCTAAGTAATAGTGTAGCTTTTCCAAAGCCCATACTAGACCCAAGCATTCCATCTGACTGTCTCCATATCTCTTTTCTGTATCTTTGAAATGTCTAGATATGAAGATTACGGGTTTCTCCACTGGTTTGTCTTCTTCTATTCTTCCTTGATGTAGAGTGGCTCCCAACCTTTTCATACAGGCGTCACTGTACAGCTTAAACGGTTTGGAGTAACCTGGTTGGATTATTAAAGGAGTAGAGGTCATAGCTATTTTTAGTTCCTCATAGTTTTTCAATCTCCCATGTTTCATTTCAAAAGTAGTTTTCTTGTTGCATATTTCATGAAGACTTTTAGTTAGCATAGAAAAATTTGGTATGTATTTTCTTTAGTAACTGCAAAAACTATAAAATACAGTAACTCTGTTTTATTTTGAGGAATGTGTCTTTTCATGACAGCAGCTATCTTATTTTGATCAGCATCTAGAGTAAGACCAGAGACTATATGCCCCAGGGCATTCAATTCTCCACATCCAAATTTTCATTTCTTCATGGATACTTTTAATCCTGCTTTGGAGATATTTTGGAGTACTAATCTTATTTGGTTTGTATGAATATCCCAATCATCAGAATATATGATACCATCATCTATATATACCATCATACATCCTTGTCTGATGTAAGTACCTAGAACTGTATCCATTGGTCTCTGGAAGTGTGATGGGGCATTCTTTATACCAAAGGGAATCCTCAGATATTCATATATTCCCAAATGATAGATTATTCTCTTAAACTTCCTGCTTTCAGGGCTTATAGGTATCTGGTGTAAACCTTTAAGCATGTCCATAGTAGTGATATATTTGGCCTTGGACAAGTTATGTAGATCATGATCAATCTTGGTTATAGAATAATAATGTGGCTGAGTATAATTATTGAGCATTCTGAAGTCTCCTACCATTCTTGACTTGCCATTATGCCAAGCTATGATTACTGCTGTGGTCACATCTACCTGCTCATTGTTACCTACTTTCCTTAATACTTGTAAGTCTATCAGCTCTTGGATATTTTCTGCAAGAGCTATCCTAGACTTAAGACTAGAGGGATAAGCTGCTCTTTTTAAGTTTGGAGGATAAGGAGGCTTAATAGTCAATGTTAATACTATGTCATGTCCTTTGATATCACCAATGGGGTGATCTTCATTAAACAAAGCATTTTGTTTCACAAAGCAGACTTTCAACATATCTTTGTTCTGTTCCTCAGAAAGTTTCATATTTAGAGCTGCTTGAGAGAATTGTTCTTGATTAAATTCTTCTAAATTCTTTTGATAAGTCAAAGAGGAGAAGTAAGATTAAATGGTGCATATCTTAAACTTCTTTTCCCAATTACAACCCACTGTAAAGTATCTCCCTTCACTCTGGAACACATCTATACCATATAGACAGAAGGCATCATTACCTAGTATCAGGTAGTCACATAATCTGTTGAGCAATACCACAAATTCCACTTGAATTCTCAAATATCATTTAGTATGGGGTAATATTATAGGAGCAGTCCATGCTCCAATAGCATTCATGGTAGAGTCGCAGGAGCTAAACTTGGCTTTTGGGACGGGAAGAAGGTATTCTTTTCAATTGGGATCCCATTTGTTTAAGAATGCAGTACAGACACATGAGCAGAAAGCTCCAATATCTAGTAATAACCTTATAGGTCTGTCTTTACAAAATCCTGTTTCATTGCAAGTTTGAACAGTAGTATAACTCTTACCACTCATAGGTTTAACTTTTGATGGTTTAACATCTGTGATATTTCTAGGAATTATGGTAGGATCCCATTGTTGGGGCAAACTAGAGTCCCTATGGGTGTTATGAATTTCTATAGAAGTGCCTAGATCTCCTTCTATAACATTAACAGGGTTGGTCAGGATCAATTCACATTCAGAAAGGGATCCTTCAGTATCATCTATATCTTTATAGTTCTGATTCTCCCCAACCTCCTTCTCTCCTTCCAAGACTGCTATCTTTCCTTTTTGTAATGGGAAGTCTTGTCTCATTTTCCCTGTCTTGTTACAATTCCAAAAATTTACAGGCATTCTCTCTTTGTCCCTGTTATCATTAGTTTTCTTATTTTCAGAGATATTTATCAGAGGGGTTTGTTCTCTAGTTTTGTTAATGTTAAAGTTCTCTTTAGGTCTAGAAGGAACCTTCTTGTATAAACCATTCATGTCTATGACTTCTTCTAACACATTTATTAGAGTTGTCAAGTCAGAATCCATGCTCATCCTGCATGTGACACTATGGTTAATATTTCCAGGAAACAATTTGGGAGTCTTTTATTTACTTCCTCTTTGTCAGCATCTGGATAGAAGCAATCTTGTGTTCTCTTCTGTTCCAAGCACCATTTATGAGGTTTATCCTTGAAGGGATCAAATGAGGAATTTTAAGATTTTTCATCATTTTTCTTTTCCACATTCTAGAACCAAATTGTTCTTGAATTAGAAGTTTCCAAGAATTCCATGGTAAGGAACCCACTTCCTCTGTTTTACTAACAAACAAGTTTAAAGATACTCCTTCAATTAGTCTGGGCAACCTGACTACAGCTATGGCTTCAGGTAGGTCGTAAGAGTTAATGATGTAGTCAATAAATTTGATTGAATTTATATTATTATATTCTCCTTCACCGGAGAACAAAGGCCATTCAGAAATTGGGGGTAAAATTTTGAGGGCTTGTTCCATTTCAAGATTAGGACTAGGCCTGAAGATTTCACTCCTATGCACTCCTAGTAAGGGTGGTGCATTAGGTGTAGTTGTTTGTCTGCAAGTTTTTGGTTCCTCTGTGGTACTCCCCAAGGGGTTGGTCAGATGAACTTTCAATTCTCTAAGATCATTCTTAATCAGATTAAGTTGCAGGTCCACTTTATTGTTAAGCAGATCTAATTTCTCACTAAGGGACAGAATGGATTTGTTATTAGTATTTACCAATTCTTCTTTGAAAGGTTGAAAAGAAATAATTAAAAATTCTTTGATAACTGATAATATATTCTCAATTGTTTGATTCTGTCTAATTTTACCTTGATTAATTGTCTCCAATAATTGTTCTGTATGCTCTGTAATATCTTCTATTCCTACAGTTTTTGTTTGTTTATTAATTAATTTGGCTACTACTGAGGTTAAGTTATCCATTTGGGTATAAACAAAGTCCAAATCTCCACAAAAACATTTTAAATTATGGCGCATATCATTAGAAAAGGAATTAATTACATCAGAGTTTGGTTTATACAAGTTACTAGGTTCAGGATTAGAGGCTAATTATGTAAACCTTTTTCCACTTTTGAGCTAAGGATATTATCTGATCCCACCCTTTCTTTCCCTTGGGCTTTGGATGGGAAGAAGATCTCTTCTTTTCTGATCCTTTGCCTTTCAGTGGCGCTAATTGATCCAAAGGATTCCACTTGTCCACGTAGGATTCTACCTCTTTCCTTGGAATCATTTTCTGAAGAGCTATCTGGGTAGCTATTTCCTGGGAGATTATCTTTTTCATAGATACCATGTCCTCCTTGGCTTGCGCTTCTTTGAAATCTTCCCAATATTTCACGTACTCTCTGACTAAGTCTTTGATCATGGCTTCCTTGGCCAGATTCTGCTGGGGTGGCTGCAGGGAATCTTTTTGTAATGGAGGGGGGCTTAATTCTACTACCTTTTCTGGCTCTATGTTGGGGGAGGGCAACAGTACTTGGGGATGTTCCTTGTCCACCAACATTTGATTCATGGGTTACAGTCCCCTCATGAGTGTCATTATTGGTGGTCTCATGGTGACTGGGGGCTCCTGGCAAAGATCCATAGGAGGAAATTCTCCCTGAGGCTCTTGTGTTACATCTGTTCATATTGCATAAAATTTTTATAAGTATTTTTCTAAAGAAAAATCCGCAAAAACAAGTTTATTTAAAACTCACTTAAGTTGATATTCAAATGTAACAGGACTTTATTGGAATTCAATTGGTCCTTAATAGGTAATGCTATGGGGTCTTGGTGTGTTCCAATGAGGTCTTCACCTGTTGAATGAATATTTTCAGGGCGTCCAGAGATATCTGGGACTTCTTGATCCAATAAATGAGTTTCAGTGATGGTGGTTTCTGGTATAGGAGGGTTCACTGATGGTAAAAGGGTATTTTATTGGTCAATTAAATATATTGATAATATTTTGATAATAATAATATGGTAATACAAGTTTTATACTCTCTTTTATATTTTAAAAAGGAATTTATAGGGTATTTCTTCCAAGCTTTATGTTTCCTTAATAGGGCCTGGAAGTTGAAACTCCCCTCAAGATCTTGTTTTCAAGGATTTTATCTAAGTTTTTACGTGCAGAAGATATTTTAAGTTGCTCAGCTTGAGTTAAAGCTTCAAAAACCAGTTGATTTATAATTTTTGATATCTTCTTCTTTTCTTATCCTTAAAAGATTTAAATAATAGATTATTAATTCTGCATTGGTTTTTAAATCCACTTCAAAAGAATTTAATGATAAATTATGGTTAAAAAGTCAGATAAATTTATCTTTGATTTTGATTTTAGCTGAAATTTTTGGTCCAAGGTATTAAGTATAATAAAATGGAATATTTCCTGGCCAGACCCCCAATTGTCAGCCTCCTGGATGCCAAGATCCTTGCTATGCTTTATCTACCAGAGGTGATAGAATAAATAATACATATTTTATTCAATAAATGCAGCAAAAATCTGTAAAATATTTAGATAAAGCTTATTGCAAGGTTAATTGGTTTGGGTATGGTTTATTGTTATAAATAAATATAAATAAATTGATTATTAAATATTTTTATAGAGAGGCCACAATTATATTGAGGATCTTTAACACCTCTCTTCAGGCAATTCAGTATGAAAACATGTAGGCCTGGTTACTTTGGAGCCTTTAATTTATGTTCTTAAAGGATATTTTGCCCAAAGATAATATGTATATAAAATACATGGTGGAGTGGCAGGGCTTTGTAACATGGCTACCACGACAGAGAACCAATAATAAGACTCACAGGTATATTATGAAATCCTTTGGGTTCCTGTTTGGAACATCCACTGATGGGTTAAGCCTGTTTACTGGGGTTATAAGCTTGTTCAGCAGTTTTAAATTGATAAAAAGGGTTGGGGACGGATATTATTAATCATACTAAACCCATAAATCACTTACGTATCTCGTATAATTATTTGATTACCTTTGAATGATGTCTGGATGTAAATATTACTGGGTCTCTGGGTATCAATATCCTCAAAAGAGCTCTTTATTTATAGCTTTTTGAGTCCCAATATTGTCCTTCTGAGGGGTACAGGTGTTAGAGTTTGAGTTTTCATTTATGTGACTTTCACTGGAGTTCAGAGTACCATTGATTGGATTGATTTGATCTTATTATTGTTAACCTTCAAGTACTAAAACAACAGGTAAAATGTAACTGGGCTGTGTTGTAGTATTGTGATTATCAGACTGTTTAGTCATGGCTATCAGACTCTTTAGTCATAGCATTTCACTTACCATGTCACTTAAACTGCTTATGCTAATTTTACCTTATTCATTTTGTACGCAACCACTTGTCAGCCTATAGTGTATTTAGTCTATATAAACACCAGTGCTCTCAAGTGGAATTCATCATATGTTCAGCAAATTACATCAACAGGAGTTTCCTTTTCCTCCTGACTCAGGTCCATTACGCTTGACCTTACAAGCTCCTTTCACTCATTTATTAATCCCTTCATCCAATTTGAGCTTCAGCTCTTTTCACTTTTACAACAGGGGCTCAAAGGGAAGGACACTGAGTCCAGCATGGTGACCAGTGGCAGCCTGTCACGTTTCCTTGGTTCTGTAGCATGGGAAGCATCTAATTCCACAGGGTATGGGAATTATTCTAATTTATGATTGATGTTTGGACGTGTGAATAACACTAATCTGTCCTTTTTGTTTATTATTTAAGTAATTATCCTTAGTAAATGTTCCCAGTAAGTTAATAATTATTTTAATGGATATTCCTACAAAAATTCTGATTTCAGGTGAGCTCTGATTATGTATTAAATAATTGGAGTAAAAGCCATGACATTGATTCTACTCCTTATTCTTAAATTTCAGTTGATTTACTAAGATAATTATTGAAAAAAAAGTCATGGGTATTCATGTAATATTTCTAATTCATTAGTTTTTTTAGCATGTCACAAAAATATTGATCTCTATAAATTCTCATAATAGTATATTCAAGTATTTTAATATATTTTAAGAAGTAGTCATTATCTTATTTTCGACATTTTTGGTACCATGAATTATATTTAATAAAAAATAGTTATAAAGTTTATTTAGGTATGTTTATAAGTTTATGTATTTTTAGACTATCTACTATCCATGGGAACATTTATTACATATGTAGAATGTTCCCTTGTAGGTTGTAGCATGTTTATGCAGTACCTAGGTTTCTCAGGCCGCTTGTCACTTTGTCAACCCATAGTCCCGTGACTGTGTACTTGTCAGAGGCCTGGGGCTCTGTAAACGGCTTTGACAGGGTGACAGTTCTGTAGCTCATCCGCGCGCGGGTTTATTGGCTGCCGCGGCTGCATGTGGGAATTGTGACAGAACACATTTCCGCCTGTAACTCCTAAAATATACACAACACCTCAATTCTGACTGAATTTTAGGTGTGAAACCTATACGTTACAATACATAGGAAATATTTGATTGTCCAAAAAGTTCAATAGTGTTGCCGTGGTATTTTGGTGTTTCCTTCCTTAATTATTTAAAAATATAAGGAGTTGGATTTGAAGGGTGGGGTCAGTGAGTGACCCTACCTAATTTTGGGTGAAGCATTCATTTTGCAATAATATGAATGGTTTTTCTACTCCTTCATATGTTAATTTTATTATTATTATTTCTATGTTATTTCTGTTACATTTGCAGCTTGCTCTGCAATAGTAGCAAGCTGACACAAAAACATAAATAAATAAATCAAAATCAAAAAAACAAAAAACTAGTACTATCCAATGGACTAGAACTAAATTCAAAAGACCCAAAAAACACAAGTAACTGTACTAGCCCTAAAGTAAAAAAAACCAAAAAAAAGACAAGTAACTTGACATGCCCTAAAGTAAAAACGCCAAAAAAATACAACTAACTTGACAAGCCCTAAATTCATTTCAAATTCAATAGACCTAAAGTAAAAGGGCCCAAAAATTAAAAAATTGTTTTTTCAAGCCCTGAAGTAAAAGTTCCCAAAAAATACAAGTCTTTTGACAAGCCCTGAAGTAAAAACACCAAAAAAAACAAGTTGAACTTCTGTTAAGCTGATCCCATCCCAAGCTTAACATAATTCAAGCTTGTGATGGAATCAGCCCAACACAAGTTGAACTGACTTACCATTGAACTCTCATTCAAAAAAATCAATATAATGATTTTAACTCGAAACAATCAACGTAATGATTTTCAAAATGTGATAATTCTTTATTTTAATAGAACTTCTTAGTTGCATTATGATTAGAATTTATATGAAACGCAATGATGAAATGAATTCAAAGTCTATTACAATCTAGAATACATTTGGAGTTGATCTTTGAGATGATCAACCCAACCAGAGGCTTTTTTAGAAATCAAGCAACGTGGTTTTGATACAATAGGTGGGATTGGAATCATTTCTCCCTAAATTACTCATAGAACCCAGTGGTTATTTTTTACAAAGGGAATGAAAATTGGATCTGATTGATCAGTAACACCATTTTTCATTTGAGTATAAGTATCACATGACTCCAAGGAAATGAAAAATATAGATATGGAATATATGTCTGCTATGATTTGACCAATGTCCAATTTAGCCAGCCATTTTGAGGAGGGAATCTTTTCATTGATGTCTTCAATATAAGATGTTTGTTTAATCTTTTCAATCCCCTTTGCACCACCAAGCATCTCAATGTTGCATGCTTTATGTTTCTCTAATGCTTCAATCATTTCCTTCCTTACTTTTAACCAACCATGTTCTTCATAACCAAGAGATTTATCAATGACTCTAAATCCGCAATTCCCATCTCCAATTGGATCCCAAACCTCACCCACAAACGTATGGAATTTCATGGGTATTTGATTGAGGTATTTCACGTTTTTTTCTTATCATTAAAACTAACTTAGTATTCATTTCTTTCATTGGATCAATGAAACAAATACTCACCAAAGATGAGTTTCTGGTTGAGATTTGCTGCATGTTCTCTTCCTCTGAAGAGGATTCTGATTCCAAATTAAGTGATACAAATTCACTTTCAGTCTCTTCCTCTGAACTATGATATTCAGACTCAGATTCTGCCAAATTTGCCTAATAATTCATCATTACTTCGTAACCAAGTTCATTAAACCAAAAAAATGAACATATCTCAAAAGAAAACACTTGAAATCTTTTGTATTTTCTTGTTTGGAGCCCTTCTAGTTCTTTTTCCCATATGAGTTGTTTTTCAACAAGCTCAAACTGAGATGTTTCTTGCTGAGTATCTTTCAGTTTTGGCCGGCCTCTACTTGATTGTAAGACTTTAGGTTCAATTCTTGGCATTGATTGATATTTTGTAATCTTCTGAATGATATACTTCAATAGGCCACTTTTCTCATGATCTGGAGATTCCAATATCATTGCATTTTCCTTTTCATGTAAATGAGTAATGCTTAGAATTTCATAAACATTGCACTGGAAAAATTCAAAAGGATCAACCATTAGCAAATTAGTTCATCAAAAAGCTCTAATAACATATTGATTTGAACAATCCAACTTGAAAAATCCAACTTAAGCAACTTACAGAACTAGAACTGAAAGGGTCATATTCCAACCTCCATGAGGATGAACATCTTCAGGTACCATGGATCCTCTGAATGCTAGAAAATCATCTATTTGGTGGGAACAGGGAAAACCCATAGTCTTGAAATATGACTTGGCGCAGACTTTGCCATCATGATCAGGTTTGAACTTCAAAAATTGTTCCCTAACAAGATGGATTTCCTCCAAAGACAATTTGTAACCCAATGGTAACAGTTCAGGGGGAAGAACTGTCCCTAACTTAATTACAGAGTTATAAAGTGATTCATGAACTGAATTAATTTGATTCTAAACTGATCTGTTAAGGCTTTTCAAAATATCCAACAGGTTTCCCAAAGAGTTTGCAAGGAATTGTTTGTGAGTTGGATGGGCCCCTTCAACCCAAGAAGTTGTTTTGTTTCCAAAATCTTGGTTTATAAAAGTCCACGCTGTTACAAATGTCTCTTTGATAGGGAAAATGTTATTTTCCATATACTTGAGAACATCCTCATAGTCTTTCAAGAAATACATACAAGTCAAAAGGTCAGAAACCAAAACTAGGAAGAATAGGAAGCAGTAATTCGGATCTACTCTGAGTTCCACATCATTTACCTCTGCCTCCTCATTGGTCTTTGAGGCCCTATACTTTGCCCACATATTCATAAAGCTTTTCCATCCTTCAACCTCATCAACAAAGTACACTTTACAGTTTACTTTTAAGTTTTTAGACAAGTTGCAAGTGCAAAATTGTCTTTATGACTCTGGGAAACTATTTTCAATTGCACAAATCCAAGATTTTTCATGGTCCATCACAAAGACTTTTCGAAGTCTCTCAGGATCATAAGCCCACTCCTTTAATGCATTTAAAGACCAACTGTAGAACTCAAACTTTTCTTTTGTTATAAAAACAAGAGCTTTTGTAAAATTTTTCCAATTGGCTGTCATTCCTAAAACATGCAATAGTTGGGTTTTGTACTTATTTTTTATAAGTACAATCCGACATAGAAAAATGATGGAATTTTCTTGAAAGCTTTACTGTGTCTGGATGTGCTAAGTATAGGGCCTCCAAGTGACCCTCTCCAATGAACTTGGACTGGTAAATCCAACTTGTTTCTTCAAGCTGTTCATATAGTACCTCCATAACACTTTTTCCCTTAAGTTCTGCAAGTGTGACCTTCTGCTTAGTGTTATAGATTTTTTGGTCATCAAAATAATCCCACCCATCAATCTTGCTCAATTTTCCCTTCAGTTATAAAGTATTGAGTCCATAATTCATGCCTTCTACTAGATTTTCTGAGGCCACCCCCAAGATTTTCCTCAGTTGAGGATGCACAGAGGGATGTTCAGATGGTTGATGGTAATGTTGGGTTTCTTTGTAGGAAAGGCACCAAAAGGGGTCTGCCTTTGTGCAACTTTCATGGATTAAAAACTTGCACCCAACCTTCCTTGTGTGATTTTGTATAGACCGTTTTGTGAGAAGACTTCCTGAATAGGAACCATGTCTATCACAGGCTAAATCCACATATTGGCCACGCTTTGAGTTGAAAACTGTTGCAGCATAACCATGCTTCATTGCCCATGTTTGAAAATAGTTTTGTGCCTCTTCCCTAGTAGGAAAAGCACTCAAGGGAGGTGGGTCAAGTGGATCTAGTAAACATACATTGGTTAATTCATAGTTTCATAGTTACATGAACCCATCATTTTCAATCAAATTAAATATGGCAAAGACCAGTAACATAAAATTTCATTCACCACTAGCTGTCATATCCATTTGTGAAACATTTTTTTCCTCAATTTTCACCCTTGATGAGGATGCAATTTGGGCTTCCAATTTTTCATTACCCAAATCCTTTTTATCTTTTTCCAAAGCTTTTTGATGGCACTATCAATGAAGACCTTCCACGCAGCCATGTCAGAAGAAGGAGGAATTGCTACTGTTCCCATGCAAAAAAGGCAATGGTATACCTCAGTATTCAATCCAATTTTTAATTAATCAAAAAAGGTTTGCTCACTTTCAAGTTGAGAAAGAATTCTTTGCATATTTTTTATGATTTATCATTATTCACTTAAATTTCACTTGTTTTTTGCTTCAATGTCTCTTTGGGATTGCTAGGTGTGGAAAAACAGTCCCACAAAGTATGTGTTAATCCCAAATTTGGCTTGACAGACACAAGTGTGGTCCAGGGGGTGCCCAAAATTCTGGAACAGCTTCTGGGGGGTTGTGCACCCCCAAACATGGCCAATTTGAGCTGTGTCTGGGGGTTACAAGGCTCCTACACAACCCCCTGGGGGTAGCACATGTTTGAAACAGCCCTTTGTAGTCGTTTTTGGGCCCCCACAGCTCATTTGAGCCATTTAGGGCCCTGAAAGACTATCA